>SJVG01000730.1:0-19566 GCA_034774675.1 Scedosporium minutisporum
GCTGTTGGCCGCCCTGAGGTCGGGTCACCTCGGGGGAGGTGTGTCGACTCTTGCGTTCCGGTCGGAAGCCTGGTGCTCGACCATTGACTGACGAGGCGGAGGCATTGGCGAGGTGCCTCTTCTTGGGGAATTCGAAGTTGGCGCGCTTGAGTTTGATACTGGGGTTCCTCGCCGACTGGGCCCAGATGGGCGGCTCGCTGTAAACCTTCGGCTTAGGTTTCCTCTTCTTCTTCTCCAGCTCGGGGGACAACGAGGGTCGGCGGGGTGGTGGCCCTGGCGTAGGTACGGGGGCGGCAGCCATTGTAGAATTCGTTCGAGGTAGAGGCGGTTGTTGTTGGCGGGGAGTGATGGGGGCAACCTTGCCATTAACAATGGACCCCTGGCGTTGGCGCACGTCTCTCCGATCCGAATCGTCATCGGTGTCCCGATCGTCCATCTTCCGCTTGGCGGGCGTCATAGCTCGATCAGTTCTCGCGGGGGGCACCACCGCTGCCTGTCGTTGAGAATTGGCGGCGTTATTGTGGATATCGGCGGCCGGCGAAGGTGTTATTCCGTGGGGGTGGGTAGAATTGGTAGGTAGCTTGTGTACGTGGGTCTTGGGGCTAACGCTGATGCTCCTGCCACGATCGCTCGTCGTTTGAGAGGTTCGGCGAAGCTCGCTGGCCTGCTGGATGGGGGACGTATGGGCACTAGGAATGCGATTGGCGACGCCCGCACCGGCAGATATGGGTGTCGGTAGTGGTAGCGGGGATCCGTGGGGTTGAGGTTGTGGTTGATGTTGCTGTTGTTGTTGCGGGGGTGGAGGTGGTGGGTGTGCGTGTTGCTGTTGCTGTTGCTGTTGAATACCAGGACCGGCGGACGACAACCGGCGTAGGTGAGGGCTTGTCGGATGGCCGAAAATTGGAGATATGTCCGACGATTGGCGGGAAGGTGGAGGTATGGGTGGGCCTGGAGGGACAGGGGGCTGAGATTGTTGTCTATTGAAGGAAATTGGCGGTCGATTGGTCGCGACTGGGCTTCTTTGTTGAGGTTGCTGGGGGGGTGGGGGCGGTTGCTGGTGGAAGGAGGCACCGTAAGGCGCGTGCTGGCTCTGTGAAGAGGTCGGCGTGGACATGTTTGTGATCGAGTGCGTCGATTGAGATCTCTGGTGAGGATACGCGGAAGGAGCGCCCGGCGTAGAAGGTGTCTGGAGGACTGGCGACTGCTGCTGGCGGTAGGGGCCACCTGGACCGTGGGGGCCTCCAGGAACGCCAGCAGTGACAGGTCCGCCAGGCTGATATGGGCCGTCACGAGGAGGATAAGCGTTGGGAGGGTATTGGTGCTGCTGAATGGGGCTCCTCATCTCGGTGGGTGTGTGCTGGCCTGGGAAGTAGCTGCCTCCGGCCCCAGGAGGAGGCGGACCTCCCACGAGGGGGGTGGATGAAGCACGGTTATATGCATTCGGCGGCGCAGCCATCGGTGTCGATACAGGGGATTGCACGGTCGGATATCCAGCTTCCTGAAGTGATTGCGGAGGTCCTGGTCGAGGCGGATACGGCGCAGGAGACTGGTAGGGCGACTGGGCCAGATAAGGCATCGACTGTTGCCTCTGAGGCGGATGAGGATAGTCCGGGTGCTTCCCTGGCGACTGGTGCGGGTGTTGATAGTCATATTGAAAATGCGGTTTCTGCTGAGATGGCGTGGAAGGAGGCTGCGCTATCTGTTGGTACTGAGGAGGCGGAGGAGGAGGCGGTTGTTGGTGAAGCTGGGCCTGGGGCGGACGCTGGGGCGGTTGCTGCTTCGGTGTCGAAGCCGCCGCGTTCGGGCGATCGCCCGAGTCTGACGTGTTTAGTATGCCTCGGAGATCCATTGTGATGTAGTTTGGGACTTTCTAATCTGTCCCATGTCATCTCTCTTCCAGAGATCAATGGCCTGTCTTAGTTGGTGACGGGTTGAGATGGCAGGTGCGAGTTGGTCCTCGTGCTCCCCCAATAAAAATCAAAAAGTTGCCCCAAAAAATTCCGGCTTGATGGTGACGCGCAATGTTGCTTCGCAGCATGTACAAAATCTATTCTTTTTCTTGCGATTAAATTCGAATCGCCCGCCTTCGAACAATTAAGAATTGGTAAAGCTATCAATCGGACGAAGGCGTCCGTCTCGAGGGTTGCGCAGGAAATCGAAGTGACTCGCTGGCGATGGGGGAAAAAAAAGTCGTGGGTGGCACGAAAGCTACACGTAGCGACGAAATCATGCGAAGAAACTCGATAATAATTGACTTGACATCGGTGTCTCGACGGGGTCGAAGGAGATGATTGAAATATCAATAGTTGGCAAACTGGAGCTCGTGATTGCGCAGCAAACGGCGAGAGGTCGAGGTCATGACGCGGCTCGAGTCTAGAGCATTATCATCATCAGTTGGGGGGTGGGAGAGACCAGTTGTTGGCCCACGACCTGTTTGCGACGCACGGGGTCTCAAGGCTGCCGTGTCGAAGGCTGAGCGAGCGTCCGTCCTATTGATGGCGACGCGACGACACGGCGATGGAAATTGGCAACCAGGGCTCGACGGCAGGGAGATGAATGGCGATGCGGTTGGGATGGTAGATGTTCTGTCTGGCGGCGAACGGAGCGGGAGTTGGGAGCTGGTTTTCAGAGAGGAATGTTGCAACCTGTTCGCAGCGCATGGAGGAAAAGTACAGAGTAGCTGTGCGGATGCGTGTGCGTTTGTGTGTGTGCGGTGCGGTGCGCGCTGCTTTGGCTGCTGGCACTGGCGCTCAGGAAGACGTCTGGCACGATTGCAAACGAAGATCCGATCGGGAAATGAAGGCAGCTGAGGTGACTTTTAGGGGGCCATCAACTTTGTTTGTTGTTGGTTCGCATCCAAATGCAGTTGTGGCATCGATCAGCAGCGTCGCAATAATGGAAACTTGGCTCTCGAGAGACTCTCTTTTTTTTTTATTCTTTTTTTCCTTTTCTTTTTCTTTTTGCCGCTGGCGTCAATCTTCAATTTTTAATCGGATTTTTTGTGGTATTATTTAATTTCGATGGCACAGTGCCAACGGCGCAAAGGTCCATCGCATGCACTGAGAAGAGACAGAGCGGAAGTCACCAACCAGAAGAGCTCATCAGAATTAGATAGCCCTTATGTACTCTTTAATAGAATTACGTGTCATGGTACTTGAAATTATAGAAATATGTTAGTAATATCTCCGAGGATATCTGTAGGCGGTTTGTCGGCACTGTATGAAACACTTTTTCCTTCTCTTTTCCCCAGAGATGTATTCAAACAGACAATCCCTGCTCAGCAGATCAACGGGTGAGTTTCTTCACGCGACGAGGCTGAGCTGTCGGAGGAGAAAGACGGCTGATATCTTGCTCGGCCTGCCAGAAATCCAATCTTGACGTGGGATGGGAATAGAGGGGCAGGGGAAGCGCAGATGGGGTAATAGTAAACGTGTCTTTATCTACTGCACGCTCATCATCACCAGTAAGTAGTCAGTGTTAGTTAAACCTGCTAAGCATAGAGTGTGGGTATAGCTCAAACTAGCCATTGATGTGCTTCCACAATTCCTATCCTACATCCCGAATTTTGATGGCTGGGAGAATCAATTGCCTCTGGGCTCTCCTGTTTGAGATATGCCTTCTGCCTGCTTTCCGAGTGTCTGAGTGATGAGCAGACATATGTTCTTGTGGCTGCTGTTTACGGCTGTCTTCAGCTGTGATGCTGTTTCGTATTCGACCAGGAGCTGCTTGTAGAATTAGTCAGACAATTTCTAACAAGCTGTCGGCCCGAACTTGATCCGGAAAAGCTTTGGCCATCTGACACCCAAGCAGCCGCATGCAACGCTACATGCAGCAGGCGCGAGAAGGCAAAACTCCAGGCAAGCTGTTCCTGACGTGGACTCCCTCGGACTCAGCTCAGAGATTGCCATCCACTTCCACCTCGTTCCTCATCTCCACCCGATTGACTCCATTTCATCCTCCCATCATCCTCACCACGAGTTTATCTCGTCCCTTTTTCATTTCTGCCAATTCCGAAATTATACTCGGTCGCCTTTGTCAGGCTAAATTTAATTTTCTTTAAATTCCAAAGATCACCTGCGGCCTAGCAGCGACGTCTCGTCAAGCTTTCGCAGCCCATCGAGCCGAAGACCAACAACAACAACACCGTCAACAAACAGGCTGCGAGCCATCATTTCCACCTCCATCGATTCAATAAGCATCTCAATACACCTGTGCTCCGACACTCCGGCACATCTCACAATGCCGGGCCTCATATCCGCCACGGGCGTGCTTGCATTCCTCGCTGATGAGGAGCCCGAACTCAAGGTCTACGCCCTTCAGACCCTCAACGACGATGTAGATACCGTCTGGACAGAGGTTGCCGGATCTCTGAGCGAAATGTACGTTGAAAAAGAATACTTTCTCTCCCCTTGAAGTTGATGTCATACAATACGGGAACTCTGTTTAATGGAGGCCTTGTCTCCCGCCTTTGCAGAGATGGCCCTGCATCTATTTGACTCGACCAAGTTCTAACCATCATCTCTCCAGTGAGGCACTTTACGAAGACGAAACCTTCCCCGAACGACAACTCGCCGCCCTCGTCCTCTCCAAAGTCTATTATCATCTCCAAGCCTACAATGACAGCATGACCTTTGCCCTTGCCGCCGGTGACCTCTTCAAGCTCGACTCCCCCGGAGAGTTCGAGGAGACCATCATTTCCAAGTGCATCGACCAGTACATCGCCGTAAATGCCACCGAACATGTCCCCAAGGCCTCCCGCGTTGACACCAGCCTGCCCATCCTCGCCGATACTTTTACCACTGGTGCCGATGGTTCCTCTCTCATCTCGCCCACCACCCCCTTTTCTCAGACCACGCTTCCCCCCAGATCTCTGCTCTCCAGGGCCTCCGTCGACAATGCCATACTCGACCCCTCTTTCCAGCCAATTGGAAAGATCGGCCGACACGGTTCCATTGCCTACCTGCCCGATCGGACCACGAGAGCAGCTCTCGAGGCCGTGATAGAACGCTTGTTTAGCAACTGCCTCAAGCAAAAGAAGTACCGTCAGGTTGTGGGAATCGCTGTCGAGGCCAAGAAGCTCGACGTGCTCCAGCGCGTCATCAAGCGCGCCAAGGACGATGCAAGCGGTGATTCCGCGACCTCTGCCGAAGAGCTCATGGACTACGCGCTCAGCATCTGCTTGGATATTGTTCAGGAGAGGGGCTGGCGCACCGAGATCCTCCGTCTCATCCTCGAGCTTCTCAACGACATCCCCAACCCCGATTACTTTGCCATTGCAAAGTGCGTTGTGTACCTTGATGCTGACCAAGAGGCGTCGACGTTGCTGCGGAAGCTTGTCGACCAGGGCGAGCAGGCGTCCATCACCAACGCCTACCAGATCGCCTTTGATCTCTACGACAACAGCACTCAGGAGTTCCTTGGCAAGGTCATGAAGTCTCTCCCTAGCGGCGAGGTAAAACCCAAGCCTCACCAGGCTACCGTCACCGACGAGGCTGCCGAGAACGAGCCCTTACTCGCCGACGGAGCTCAGGACAGCAGCGCCGCGGACGATACCGAAGATCTTCCCGAGGACGTTGCTAAGGTGTACAAGAACATCCGTTCCATCCTCACCGGCAGCAAGACGATCCAGCTCAACCTCGAATTCCTCTACCGAAACAACCACACGGACCTCAGCATTCTCAACAAGGTCCGCGACAGCCTCGAAGGCCGCAACTCCATATTCCATACTGCCCTTACTTTCTGCAACGCCTTTATGAACCAAGGAACGACGAACGACAAGTTCTTCCGCGACAACCTCGACTGGCTCGGCAAGGCCGTCAACTGGTCCAAGTTCACCGCCACCGCTGCTCTCGGTGTCATCCACCGTGGTAACCTGAGCCAGGCCAGGAAGCTTCTCGAGCCGTATCTTCCTCGCGAGGGTGGCCCCAACGGTGGTTCCATCTACAGCCGGGGCGGCGCGCTCTACGCCTATGGCTTGATTCACGCCAACCACGGTGCTGGTGCTCTCGAGTACCTCAAGACCAAGTTCGTCCAGGCCGACGAGGAGGTTATCCAGCACGGCGGCGCCCTCGGTCTCGGTATCGCGGGTATGGCGACGGGCTCGGAGGAGATTTTCGACAACCTCAAGGAAGTCTTGTTCGCCGACTCGGCGCTCAACGGCGAGGCTGTCGGTCTCGCCATGGGTCTCATCATGTTGGGCACCGGCAATGCGACTGCCATCCAAACGATGCTCCGCTATGCCCGTGACACGAGCCACGAGAAGATTGTGCGCGGTATCGCCATCGGCATGGCGTTGATCATGTACGGTCGACAGGAAGGGGCCGACGTTATGATCGAAGGCCTCCTCAACGACCCCGACCCGACACTCCGCTATGGTGGTATCATGACCGTTGCCCTTGCCTACTGTGGTACCGGCAGCAACAAGGCCGTCCGGAAGCTGCTCCACGTTGCCGTTAGTGACGTGAGCGACGATGTGCGACGTATCGCCGTCATGAGTCTCGGCTTCATCCTCTTCAGGAAGCCCGGAAGCGTGCCGCGCATGGTCGAGCTCCTCTCAGAATCGTACAACCCTCACGTGCGGTACGGTTCCGCCATGGCTCTCGGTATCTCATGTGCCGGTACCGGCCTCGACGAGGCCGTTGACCTCCTCGAGCCCATGATGAAGGATCCCACCGACTTTGTCAGGCAGGGCGCTCTCATTGCTCTGTCTATGATCATGGTGCAGCAGAATGAGGCGATGAACCCCAAGGTCGGCGAGATTCGAAAGACGCTGAAGAAGGTGGTCGGAGACCGACACGAGGACGCCATGACCAAGTTCGGCGCTGCTCTCGCTCTCGGTATCATTGATGCCGGTGGCCGCAACTGCACTATTGGTCTCCAGACGCAGACGGGCAATCTCAACATGGCGGGCATCGTCGGCATGGCCGTGTTCACGCAGTACTGGTACTGGTTCCCGTTCACGCACTTCCTGTCGCTGAGCTTCTCGCCCACGTCCATCATCGGCCTCGACGGCGACCTCGAGATCCCCGATACCAAGTTCCACTGCGCTACGCGACCCAGCCTCTTCGACTATCCTCCCGAGCAGGAGGCCAAGGCCGAGGAAGGCCCCGCTCTCATTGCCACGGCTATTCTCTCGACCACCGCGCACGCCAAGAGGCGAGCTCAGAGGAAGGAGAGGGCGTTGAGGCGCGAAAGCATGGACCTGGATGTTCCCGCCGTCAAGCCTAGCGGCGGCGCCGCTGGTGGCGAGGGCGGTGACAAGATGGACGTCGACGAGGACAAGGAAAAGAAGGAAGACAAGGAGAAGAAGGACAAGGACGACGCCAAGGACGAGAAGAAGGAGGGCGAGTCGGCAGCGCCCGACGCCAAGAAGAAGGCCGAGAAGGAGAAGGTGGGCTATGACATTGACAACATGTCGCGGGTGCTTCCCGGGCAGCTCAAATATATTAGCTTCCCGTCTGGCAGGTATAAGCCCGTTAAGAAGGTATGTTGCCCGAAGTGCTTTTTCTTCCCCGCCCCGTTGAAGATCATTAACTAACCGTTCCTTTCTTAGCCTACCGGTGGACCCATCCTCCTCCACGATACCTGCCCTGGTGAAGAAAAGACTCTTGTGGAGGAGAAGTTGAAGAAGGTCACGACCGAGCGTGCTCCTGTTGCCCCTGCCGCCGGCGCCGGCCGCAGGGAACGTAGTGGCCTCACATCGACCAACCCGCTCATCGACGCCTTGCAGCGACAGGCGGGCGGCGATTTGACGCTTAGCGAACTCAGCAACCTCTTCCGGCCGGCTCGGGAAACCCCCGGAGCCGCTGCGTCGACAACCGCTGCTGAAACCCCCGCTCCTGCGGGTGGTGCTGCGGCGGCGGCGGGTGTGCTGACTGCTGTGGACGAGGATGCCGAAGGAGAAGAGGAGGCCACCGTCCCCAAGGAGTTTGACTACTACACCGATGATGAGGAGTAGGCGGTTGAACCGGGTCCATTGATTGTCTGATTTCGCATTTCCGTCTACAGCACCGGGTCAAAGCTCGGCATCTCGCGGTGCAGGGGTGGAGTAAACTTGCATGTTTGGTCGTGGGCGCGGCCGTTCCCTTTGCTTTTCTCTTTCCTTCTCATTTTCCCTTGTGTTTTGTCGCATTGGGGAAGGCATATGTACAATAGCTGTATTGTATTGGTGGTTCGGAAGTAGAATATACTTTTGCCGTTAAACTAGCAACCTGTCATTTCAAATTCCAAATCCATCGAGTGAGGCCAATAAGATGTATGTGACTCGAATATTTTCCTTTCTTGATTCGTCGATTCATCACACCACGGCAACCTAGCGACCTCTTCGACTCTTTAATCCAAGCGCGGTTGTTCCTACATGATGGTAAACTGATATTGTAGTCGGTAAACCTCATGTCAACTGTAGAGGACATAGCCCATTCCAGTTGTGCGAAAAACTCCATTTTGACCCAACATCAACGGGCATTGAAGCCTTGCTCAAATTCCAATTACTCGGCACAGCAACTCTAAGCTCATCCAGGCCATCAGTTCTCCGCCCATCAACACTGGTCTTGATGCTGCCCTCTTCATTCCATATGTCTACAACAATTGAATGTACCACTGTCAAACTGCTTACGTGAGTCACCATCAGTGGGGCCGCAGCCCCGGGCCCGTTCCGAGTCCGTTTCCACGTCCGTCCCCGGTCCTCTCCGGGTCCTATCCTGTGGCACTCTTTATAAGAGTCTACCTTCCACCCTCTGACCGTGATAGCAGTGCCGATTATTACGGATCAGGTTCGCGAGGAAATTACAGAGTCGCATCTCGCTATTAGATTTACTACTTCCATTTTCTTGAATATGCTAGTAAAGGAGAACAATGCTGCTTGTGCCAGGTTCAAATTTGTTAGCGAATGTGACTATATGCTGCCTGGCTGAGGCCCCATGCCAGCGCTACGACGAGGCAATGAGCCCAAGGTTCAAAGTTGATTAACCCCCTATTTCCTAAGCAGTTAAGTACATGTATCCCTCGATCATTTTGGAATGCGAATCAGGACATATCAAAAAGCAGACATTCACAATTCGGTCTCAGCTAGTCCCACACCCCAACAGCAAGCTAGAGCGGCCAACGTTGCCAGTAGCAATCCATCTGTCGGTTCTATTTTTTTGCGGGCAGACAATAAAGAAAGCCTGTTGTTAGTAAGTCATTCCTGCGACCAACTTGCTTCTGGGGGTTCTACTTACCGGCCAATTGCCACTCCTAAAGTTTATGGCCGAGTCAGCCGAACCCTCTCGAGTTTTTTGTGGACTGTTATCCCATCCTCCCACTAGGCATAACGGCTTCTCGCTCTCATCCTGATTCCCACTACTCCACTTCGTCGGCCCAGCTCTGAACAGAAGCTCCCATGATTGCTATTCAGAATTGTCTCGTTTCGACCGAGTAGGTGTCCCGGCGAACTCGATCTCAAGAGGGAGCGGAAGGGCCGACGTGTCCCTTGCCCACGTCATATAGTTTCCCCACTCAGTCGAGAGCGCGTCACTTTCTCCAGAAAATTCGCCGTTTACATGACCGTCTACCCAGACCTTGACCTTGTGGGCCGTGTTCCAAGCCAATTCGCGGACGTGGATATGACATTCCTTGGTTACCTCTGGCGAAGGGGTGGTGGGCTTGCTGGATGTCGTGATGGTCGCGAATGTGGTCGTCGGCAGGTCGGGCATGACACAGACGCATTTCCCGTCGATGCAGCCGTTGTGCTGGATTCGGTTGCAGATGACTGAGGGGGCGCACTGGTCTGCCGTCTCCTCTATGCGCTCGAAGCCGGTCGGGGCCGGCGCCGCATCAGATGTAGTCGAAGTACCTCCAGTGCCTCCAGTGCCGCCGGTGCCGTCAGTATTGCCGGTGTCCCCGGCGGGAGGCTCCGATCCAAGAACACACTGGTCTGGCAGAACCAAGGCATTGCCCTGGTCCTGTTGTCGGAATATGCGCGTAGCTGCAGTCACCTCCGCTCTAGCTTTCTCATAAGGACACCAACCCTTTGGCAAGACGGTCCTTTCGTCTACCGCATTCCATATACCCCTGATAGGTCCGTATCGTGGGCTCTCGTGTCGGGGTCACGCCTTGTCAAGTATATACCTCTTTAGTCCAGCTGGGCTCATGTCTGGCTGATTCCCGGCATTGTCCCGGGGAAGGAGACCAAGCTGATGCATCTTCAGGAAATAAGTAGCGAGCCCGGCAGTGTATGCAGTCGCTACATTGTTGCCATGGGAAGGCATTAGCATAACTTTCTCAAGTCTTTTGACAAGTTTAAAAGTGCCTAAACTCACCAACAGAAGTTCCCTCGGTAATCCGATACTCCGAGCCACGGTCCTTGAAAGCCCAGTTCTTCTTGTCTCCATCCACGCCGACGACGTTCGAGCCCGGCGCGTAAACGTGTGGAAGTCCTTTCTCCGTGTCAATGTCGGAAGAGTCCCATCTATCCCCAGTAAGGACGTCGGCTGCGCCCACGACTAAGAGGTCATTTATATCATACTGGGGTTGTGGCCACCCTTCGCTCATTGATCCCTCCTTAGCGCCGAAGAATGCAGGCCACCCGCCTATCTGGTGACGACGATGGCGATGTTAGTTGAGCATTGAACCGGTGGAAAACGGAGTGAGCCTTCGCCCAAACTTACTATGGGAGAGTTGCCCGACCCCGTCACCACAAACACCCCCTTCTCAATAAGCTGCGTGATCTGGGTGTAGAGTGACTCCTGCCATGGCCTCAAATATGAAGGATCCCTCCAAAAATCTGCAACTGTGAACAACCAGGATAGGGATACGATGGCCTGAGTAACCTCGGTCGTCTCCGTGATCTTCTCATTTATCATGCTAACACCCCTCAGCCAGTCATCCATGTCGGAGCCGCCCCCGCTTTCTCTCTTTCGCGGTACGCGTACCACCCAAGGTTGGACATTTTTAGAGGCTCCCAGGTAACTACCGGTAACGAAGCCTAGCATGGAGGTGCCATAAGTCTTGCATTTTGTCAGGCCGGGGTCACAATAGCCATCGATGCGGGTTGCCGAATCGTCCTTGCGGGCCGGGCCATCGAAGTCGTCATCATTGACAAACATCCACTTGACCTTCTTAGCTATCTCGTCCCCTTCGGTGAACTCCTGTAATACCGCATTAGCATCATTGATATTTGATGGATCAATCTCACTCCCCCCCACCATCCATATATAGCGCCTGGGACGTACAGTGTGCATTAACTGAGCGCCCGTGTCTACAATGTAGACAGGGATATCGGATCCAGCGCTATCGTCAAATACATAGGTGTCGTCGAATATTTTGTGTCTGGAAGGGGGGTAAGAGAGATAGGCCATTTGCTCAATACCGACGTCGCGTTTCTCAACGCTTATGCGCTGATGCACTCTGGAAGACCCACGCGTTCGTTGGATCATATTCGCATTCTGTGCAATCGGCATATACGCCGGAGACCCGCGACGAAAACAAAATCTTGTCAGCTAACTACATCTTCCCATCGCCATAAAACAGGGAAGCTTTAGCTCTCGAACTCGGGAAAAGACTTACACTTGGGATCTCGCGAATGGCCTGCGCCTAGTCTTCGGTCAGGGTTGTGCGCCAAAAATCCACAGTGAACTTGCGATCCTGCAAGTTCTCTATCCAGCCACCGTCTCCGAGAGTCGCAGTCATCTGATTCCAAGTAGCCTTTGCTTCGTCAAGATTCTTTCCATCGCGAGGCCAGATAGTATACCCCCTTCTGGTTGGGCAGAACGGGCCTGAGTCGTCTCCCTCCCGTTTCCGAGTGTTGCCGCTGCTAGGAGCCGGCGTACAGGATACTGTCGTCGTAGTAGCAGTAAGAAAGCAACCAGTCTTGGCAATCTCCGTCTTCGTAGAACATGCTGTAGTCCCTGGGCCGCTGCATGTTATGACGACGTCGGTTACCGTTTCGGTGGGACACTCGGCAGTGTGTGTCACAGTGGATTCCTCATCCACATCCTTCACGACGCATCCCTGTATGTTGGTACAAGTTGGTGGAGGCACAACCGACGAGACTGTCTCCACGGCTCCATTTTCTAGCGTAGACACGACATACGAAGTAGTGGCGTAGCAGAGCCCAGCTGTCTGTGTCTCGCAGTTGGTAGGTTCGGGCTCTGGAGGGAAGGTGGGAAGGTTGTCTGGACCGACACTATTACACCCCAGGATGGCAGGAAGACTTGTTTAGTACTAGACTCTAGGACATGTAGTTTGTTTATGCGGTTGAGACTTACGTGAATCGGGGCCATGGGGGGAGGCTCCCGCGGATTTCGATGGGTGAAGGCAATTTAATCGGCGGAGGTCCCCTGCGGAACGCCACATTGGGTTAAGTAACAGAGCACAATACTTGAGACTATTAAGTGGAGAGAGGGCATATATCCTACGGTGGGTAAATACCGGGGGGCAGTGGTAGCCTCCACCCTCCAAAGTTGATATTGTTAAACTTGGGGCAAACCTGGGAGGAATGTTAGCCGCCTGATTTTAATGGACGAGATGGAAGAGATGCTTTGTTCCTACTTACATTGAAAAACCAAAGCTTGCACGGAATAATGGCAGCAATAAAGCCATCGTCATTGTCGTCGTCGTCATCATTGCCATCCTCGCCTTCTAGCCTCGGTTGATCCATTTCGGTTGGTACTGGAGAAATGGTGACTGACTCGGGCCACTCTGTAATTGCGGGAATGGCGTCATTGCTGCTTTCGGTTGCCGTTGGAGGGACATGATCTGACTGGGGAGCCTCTTGGATAGGAGTTCCGGGCTAGGCTCTTGGATAGGTCCTCGGGTAGGTCCCTGGGTAGGGGTTTGACTGGGCTCCTCGTTGGGTTCTTGCTTTCCCTGTATAGGCCCTTGGGGAGTTCCGCCGCTGGGTTCTTCAATAGGATCCTGGGTAGACTCTTGCGTAGGTCCTTGTGTAGGTCCTTGTGTAGGTTCTTTAATGAGTTCCTGGCTAGGAGTTCAACTGGGCTCCTCGTTGGGTTCTTGCGTTCCCTGTATAGGTCCTTGAGGAGTTCCAGCGCTGGGTTCTGGAGTGGGATTCTAGTTAGGCTCCCCCGTAAGTTCCTCGGCAGGTTCCCCGGTAGGTACTCCTGTAGGTTCCTCGGTAGATTCCTGGGCAGGAGAACCGCTGACGTCCGTGTTAGAGGGGTCTTCTGTCCGGCTTCTTGGTCCGAGACCGGGAGCTACCGTCTCATCTTCGGAGGTGCCGCCAGAACTTGGCCCTGGAGTTGTCGTAACTAGGGTTTCCGTGCCAGATGTAAGTGTGATGACGACAGTATCTGGCTCCCCAACGTCCGATGGGTCGGAAGGCGAAGGGACCGGAGATCTAGAATCGACTGGACTTAAAGGCGAAGGGTTCAATCTGGCTATACTAGACTATCCGGAAATTGGAAGACGCGGATTAGGAGCTGGGGGGACCACCTCTCCGTCAGGCCCGGTACAACTGAAGTCCGCATTACAAGTGAAGGGACTATCCGGGCAGCATCCGAAGCCACAGCATAAAGTTCCTAAAAAATGCCCTCCGAATCAGTTTCTCATTCATTTCATTGAACTTTTCTAGCGCCAAGACAAACCTGGACCACATAGATTGTGCTGCCCATCTGGCGTCTCGCAGCATGTATCGACGTCAGTTCCGCATCGGTCCTGACACCAGTACTGGTCCCCTAGGCACTGTTGTGCGCTTGCCAGACCGGCTATCAGGAACAACACTAGCCCGAACACGGCTATCGTGTTGATGTGGTAGAGACGCATGAATACTGGTGAAGCCTTAACCAACCCATCTTCACAGGCTATGCCTACTAACTGAAACCAACTGCATTTCCATATTTAGAGAGCATAGGCCCATGACAACAGAATGAAAATCGAGACCGAAGAGAACCAGTATCTAGTAGTATTGCAGCATATCTTGTGTTGGTTCATCTTAGCCCCCTCGGGGCTGATTTCCTGCCTCCAATCTCCCTCTCCCCGATAGAGCGTCGTGTACACACCACGCAACACATCTTTACGAGCTACGTCTACCAACTTGAGCCAACGGCATTTCTATATTTAGAGGATAGCCCCGAATAACAGAAGAATACATCGAGATCGAGCAGAACTAACATCTGGCATTATCGCGATGGGTCAACAGGCACAGACTGATGAAGGAGAACACCCTGTGTCTAGGTTAGTTTCTAGATTGAAATAGGATTATGATTTTACTTACTTCCTCAGCCTCGATTTCTCGAAGCTGAAGGACTTCGTCATCTGTAGCTTCGACATGCCAAAAGATTACCCTCGGCCTACCACATTGATTTATGTGCTCCGGACTGAAGATGGCCAAGAGTCTATTGTGGATATGATCTGTGAATTCGAGGTCATGATTCCGTGGCCAGACAGACCATCTTCGCCGGTTAGCAAAAGCTGTCCTCTCCGAGTCGATAGAGTAGGTATCGTCTATCAGAGCTGCATCTGCGTCGCCAACTGTCCTCTCTGAGTCGATGGAGTCGGCATCATCTATCAGAGCTGCATCTGTGTCGCCGGCTCGAGACCTCGGGCATGTGTTGTTGGTTGGTCGGCTCGGGCTGATAGAGCGAGTATCCCTGATTTGGTTTGTATCTGCACTGGCACTGGTCGGCCTCGAATCAGTCCCGTTGGTAGGTTGATGAGGGGGCCGAATTGGCTTATTGCTACTGGAAGGCGCAGTTGGCCCGGGTTTGCAGAAGAGCCAAGCGATGAAGCGTTTGAACATTGGGCGGAGAAATCCTGACAGACGTATCGGAAGGGTCAATGTTAGATCTTGGAATTCCGACGCCCGCAATGGGTCAATTATCGGCCGATATAGATATACGTACACGTATACTTGTGTAACATCATTACTCCGCACCACTCGACTAGCGGATGCCGATGCCAAGTTGGCAGATGTTGAAGTCCATCCATCGGAGGTGTCACGGGATCACGGGATCACGGGCCGGCCCGTTTTAGAGACCCAAGGGCGGAAGGAGGAAGTGAGCGGCCGCCAGCCGCGAACAACCGGAAGAAAGTGATCCCCGAAGTGGGTACAAGGCAGTCCGTAATTTACGGATGAGGGTCGACACGCTCTTCCGCTGGAAACTCGGAATCAATTAATGTTTTGTCGGAACGCTGGGAGACCGCATGGTTCAACGGTCTGATTCCCGTCCGGGAGTGTTGAGAAGAGCAAGAAGTCAATGGATAACTCAAACGAGTGATCTGATTGCTAGCCTGACCAGTTCTCTAGCGAACACTGTTGACGCCTGAGCATCGTTGGAAACGTGTGATGGGGCGGAAATAGGCGATAACACGTCGAAGATGAAAGCATTGAAGGCCATTTCATACAAGTAGCGGATATTTTCGACGAACCTTGGAAAATTAATTCTGGAACTTCGTAGAGCTAGAGGCTTTACGGAAAAGATGAAAAGACTTCCAGAACTAGGCACAGGCCCGGACTGTCCATCGCATCTTTAGCTTCATTGAATTGTCTGTGTATGCGACTTTGGAGGATATTGGAGAAGTGAAAAGAGAGACAGAAGGGATCAATTGAAACCTTTATTTTGAGACCGTTTGTAAGATGCGACGAGGGGAACCGATGTCCAAAAAAGAACAGGCGCCTCGTCTGTTTGGTACCTGGCTTGAGCCCCTCGATGCTAGACCAGCACCTTCTCAATTGACGCTTGGCACATGCCCTTATCATATCAGCTTATCGATAAGCCCAGCTCCAAATTTTATTTCCAGGACCTTGGTTCCAACCGAGCTCACCAAGGACGATTCCCTACCTTCAACCACCTTCCTTCGAGCCGAATTACCCCGAAAACAACGTTCTTTTGTCCTTTAATCCCATCAATCGTTTTCGTATTCCCCTTACTCTCCCTTCCACACTCCCCTTCATCCTACAAAAAAAAACACGAGAAACCATGTTCGAAAACGTCTGCAGCCTCCCCCTCCCCGGCGACGTCTTCGCCCAAGCCGTACACCCGACCGAGCCCGTGGTGACGGTAGGTCTGTACAATGGACGGGTACAGTGCTTCCGGCTGCCGCCGCCGGCGAACGGGGGCTTGGGCTCAAGCGGCGGGGAGGAGGAGGATATGGATACGAGCATTCTCTCGGACGGGAGGGCGACGATTGAGAGTGTTTGGGGGACGAAGAGGCATAAGAGGAGTTGTAGGGCTTTGGGGTATTCGCCTGATGGAGATCGTGAGTATTTTTTCATTCTCTTCTCCCATTGACCTGTTTACGAAAGGAATTGGAAGGAAATTGCCTTTGCTAACGGGATTCTTGTTTTCCAAGTCATGTTCTCTGCGGGCAGTGACGGCATCGTAAAGCACTTCTCTTCCACCACCGGCCGCGTGATCTCCAAAGTCCTCGTCCCCCAATTCGGCAACCACGACGACGCCCCCTCGATCCTCCACGCCATCGACCCCCAACACCTCCTCCTCGGCACCGACGCCGGCGCCCTGCACATTTTCGACCTGCGACAAGACGGCCTAGCCGCCAAGCCGGCGCGGACGAGTTTTCCGCACACGGACTACATTTCGTCGATCGTGCCTCTCCCGCCACCGAACGCAAGCCAAGGCAGCAGCCCTGGAGCCGACCCCGTGTTTCCTAAGCAGTGGGTTACAACGGGAGGTACCACGTTGGCGGTCACAGACCTGCGATCGGGAACGCTAGTGCGGTCCGACGACCAGGAGGACGACCTCCTCTGCGCGACGTACGTAGCGGGGATCGGGCCCAAGAAGGCGGCCAACAGAGGTATCGTGGCGGTGGGAGGCAGCACCGGTGTCTTGACGATGTGGGACCGCGGATCGTGGGATGATCAGCAGGAGCGAGTGATTGTCGACAGCGGACGCGGTGGCGGTGACAGCATCGACGCCGTGGCGCTGATCCCCGAGGAACTAGGGTACGGCAAAAAGGTTGTCGCAGCGGTCGGGGATGGGAGTTTGAGGCTTGTGGACCTCGTGAGGAGGGAGGTGGATGTTACGACTACGTTGAGGCATGACGATTCGGAGGGCGCGGTGGCGGTCGGGTTTGATTGTTTTGGGAGGATGATTACGGCTGGTGGGGCGATTGTGAAGATTTGGGAGGACTTGACAGAGTTGCAGGGGAACGGGGCGGAGGATGATGAGGAGGAGGAGGATTCTGATGAGGAAGATGAGGACGACGACGACGATGAGGAAGAAGACTCCGAGGACGGTGATGATGATTCGGAGGAGGGTGGAGAGGCGGGTGGGAAGAAGAGGGCGAGGGAGGATAGTGATGAGGAGGACTCGGACTCGGATTCGGAGGAGGAAAGGGATCGGGAGAGGAGGGAGAGGCAGCGGAAGAGGAGGGAGGCGATTGCGGCAAGGTTGGGGCCTATGGGGGCGCACGGCGTGTTGAGGTTTGAGGGATTGGATTGAGGGGGAGGAATAGGAAGCGGCATGTGGATTTTTTGACACATGGGGAGGCTTATTGGTATGATTTTGGTTTCTGTCAATTGCGAAGTATAGGATTGACGGGTGGCTGCGGGCCGATATAGAGAAAAAGGTGTTGATACCCCGGGTGGAAGTGGAAAGGCTGATAGACAAGAAGCCAGGCTAGATGCTAGTCTTGCAGAATTGAAGCGTTGGGTCTGATTTGGTCTTTCTCTATGTGGCGATGTTTCGTCAATTGATCCATGGCTTGCTTCGGCAGGAGCAGCCGAATCGAGATGTTGTTTTGATCCATTGTTTTCGTGATGTTATTGTCATTTTGTCACGGCAGGTTCGAATGGACAGGGTCAAGATGGGGCCATCCTCCACCTGATTCACTGGTTCAAAGTAGAATCTACTAAAAAATCTATATTTCCAATATCTCGATAGCGTCTTTCTCCTCTCTCCCATTCTCCTCTTCTCCCTCACACACACACCAACACAAGTCTTTATATATATTCCATACATTTCCATGTAAGTGATATCGCCCACCTTTATTCCCTCCGTATAACATCCTACTATTCCCAGATAAAGAACCCTGCTAACAGGCCCAACATAGTGTTTTGCCAAATCCTCCGAAAACCCATTGAAAGGTCAACCCCTGGCAGCAAAGTGTGGAGGGTTCTGAGAAGAAAGGAAGATGCTGGCCTGGGTTAGAGAGCCCAGGCCAGTAGCCCCGGCACCTCTACTTAACCTGTGCTGGTCCCCTTTTGCTGGGGGACCAGCATCACCTAGGTGCAGAGAACCCTGACCAGAGTTTTCTTGATAACAATTTCAATTCGGTCTCATTTCATGTGAGATGGATCACATCTAAATAGCTGGACATTGACTCTGGATTGCTTCCAGAATAATTAGGAGGTAAAGAATTTCTTTTTTCTCTTTATTTTGCTATCCTGTTCTTCTTGTTATTCTTCTTTTTATTTTTTTTTATTTTTTATTTTTTTATTTTTTTTTTAGCAATTCTGAATTGATCTCTTGCTAACAACCATTCCTGGTACCATCTAGATTAGCAGCACTACTAATACATCACCATCCAGGTGCAATTTGAGCCAGCAGACCCATTCAATCTCGCCTACTTCGTCATCACAGTCGTCCTCTTCGATAACAGGGTTATCGGAAGAGATACCACCGTAGATGACGAAGTAGGTGAGATTGAATGGGGCTGCTGGCGAAATCCATGATGGATGACGCTCTCAGGGACAGGTTCAAACGCGTCTACCATTCTCTTAGTGTAAGGACCAGATGGTTGTTCTGAGAACCGCCCTACGGATACTCGAAGAAATATATCGAGTCGATAGAGCTGCAGTCACAACCAGCTCAATTACCGGTTGTGAAAAGTTTACAAATTCCACGAGACCGGGAGAGGATGTCGATTCTCGAATCCGGGAAATTGCTTACTTGTTTTCTCTCTCTGCTGGGTTTAACCAACCCCGCCGATACAGACAGAGAGGCTGTTTCAACATTTAGTCGAATTGGTGGATTTTAAGCTCACCCCAAACCTTTGGTTTTTTTCGGTCCTTCATCCTCCCACGACACACCATCCTTTTCTTTATATCTACATCCTGAGATGCGGATCTTCATCGCGGTTCTGCTAGCCGCCATGGCTCAGCTTGCCCTCGGGCACCTCCCAAAACATCGCTGCCTCATGTATCTCACAGGGTAAGTCTCATTCATCAATTCGCTCTCACCGCCAACAATATACTAAGAACGCATTTTCGCATTATTTACAGGCAACATCCCGTGGTGCCGGAATACCGCCTCACGAAACACATCACCCATGTTGCTCTCGCCTTCCTCAATTCCAACCTCTTCAACGACGATCAGCCGCCCGAGGAGTGGCCCATTTTCGCTACGCCTGATGACCTGAGGGACAAGTTCCATCCTGGAACAAAGTTCATCATTGCCGTGGGCGGCTGGGGAGACACGGCTGGATTTGACGTCGCTGCGCGGGACGAGGAGTCGAGGGAGAGGTGGGCGCGGAATGTAGCGAGGATGGTGGAGGAGTTGGGGGCGGATGGGGTTGATGTGGATTGGGAGTATCCCGGGTGCGTCTCTCTATGGCATATGCCACTTTATTTTTTTTCTGGCCAAACTAACGTTCTTACTTCTACGTCTAGAG
>SJVG01000731.1:0-19547 GCA_034774675.1 Scedosporium minutisporum
CGCGCGCCTCTGCGACCAGCAGTGCTCTCCCGCCCACCTTCGAGGAGATGGCGACGGCGGCCGCGACGGGGAGGTCGCCCCCGCCGAGCCCGAACAGCAAACTCATTCAACACAACAAAAAAAAAAAAAAAAAAAAAAACACAAACAAAAAAAAAAAAAAAAAAAAAAAAAAAAAAAAAAAAAAAAAAAAAAAAAAAAAAAACGTGGGTTGGATTTTGCAAGGTCACCATGAGGTCCGACCAGTATTGAAAGACCGGATGACGTTGTGCCAGCTAGAACTCTCTCCTCTCCCCTCCAAGGCTCCAAACTCTCAAACGAAGGATAAAAATTAAGTTGGATGGTCTTGTGGAGTACGAAGTACAGAGAGATTGAATTTTCTCGACAACACCTACCCCGTAGATATCTACACTCGAGGAAGTACACGACACTACAACTACACAATCCGTAATCTCGCATATTGCCGGACCAGATTTAGCTTGATCAGTAAACCCGCACACACTGAACGGGGCCCCAACCCACCAACTATGAAGTAAACCAAACCGCACTGTCACTACGAAGCAGGCCAGGATCAATCGATTGATGCACAACACTGATGGAGTGTTCTACGAAGTACCCCATTGAAGGGCTGGATGTGTGGCAGAGCGTTCACGCGCCGTGATTTCGTGTTGGTGTCTCTTGATCCAATCGTAAAATCGGCTTCGAATCTTGGGCAAAACTGGACACTGCCCACCCACCGCATGTTCTATGTTTATCCTGCTCCCTGATCTCCTCCCCGCTCTGTGTACTCCGTAGGGTTTGATTGTTTGATGGTGATGACGGTGAGTCGGGTCGCGAGTTGTGAGTTGCAAGTCCTGCCGTAAAATCCGAGGACATGGATCCGAGTGATTCGTATATGCACGAGACTTGGGGGTCCTTAACTAGAAATCAATACTTCGTCGTCCAAATACTACGGCGCCGTCCCGTAACCGTACAACAGAGTCACCTGTACTGTCGACCGATTTGGGCGTCTCGCTTGCCCTCACTGATTCCCACGCAGGCCCTGTCCACCACTCGGTACAGATACCTCGTGAAAACCGGATCCGAGCATCCGCCAGTGCGGTGCTGGGTCCTGGAGAGGTCACCCCACGCTGGCGTGGGCCAAGCCCAGGCCAATCTAATGCGTAATCTCAGGCACATCAATCACACTTTTTCCAGCCACCCCAAAGGCCCTGATCAATGCAGGGAAAACGAGTGGAGGCCAGCGGTTATTTTGGATGGTTGCAATATTGCATCACCTCGTACTTCCTGCCATCTAACCCATGGCCTGCTGGGTTGTTGGGTTGTGTAACTCGCGATCACAAATCCTGCCGCTTAGACGGTGGTAGCTGGGAGCGGAGAGCGGAGAGCGGAGAACGTCGGGCGGTGGGAGATTAGATGGGATTGATAACAGATCCCTGTCCTGCCCTTGTCCTGCAAGCCATCAGGATTTTCACCCAAGTACTTCGTACCTCGGTGTTGTTTCCATTTTCGATTTTCTCATCCCCAAAGTCCTCCGCTCCTTCGTCCCACAAGTCGATCGACCAGCCTTCAATTCTTTTGTCTTGGAACGCCACCTTCAAGGATGTCCCATCCCACACTTTGTAGTTTACGAACAGAATCCTACCTGGAGATAATCTCGCCTTCCACCCCAGTCAGTCTCCCTGCCTTGTTACGATTCACAATGCCTAACCGAAGTGGAAGCTGCCCTTGTTCTCTCCCAAATCTGGTCTAGCGTCGTCCTTCGTACGAAAGACATCCCTCGCCGATTTTCGGCAGCTTCAATGTTCCAGTGGAATTACTTCCGACCCTCCAAGAGCCTCGGTCGACAACAATTTTTTTTCCCCATCGGTGGGGACATGCTCAGACCAACCCATGTCCACTCTCAACTACGTTAGCCTCATATAGAAAGTGAACTTCATACATGTACTTATACATCCATCTCTATGTTTAGGTCTTGCTCTTCACGCTACTGCCCGCTACCGCCTGTGCTTCCATGTTCGGGATCTTGATTTACCATTGATAGTCGCTATAGTGTAGATTCCGTTCCATCTTATTCAGACAGGGCTGCATGCGGTGCGCTTTCCTCTCCAAGCCTTCGGCATGATTTAATTTGAGCTCGCCCCTTTATTGACGCCGTCACTTCTATCCGGTTGGTGGTTCGGTCCGGGTTTCTCGATCCTGAGATTAATACGCGACGGGACGGTGCGCCTCCTCGGACAACCAACTGCGGACATCATTTGCCATCTCGCATCCTTGTCAACTTGTCGGTTGGTTCGAGTCGGTCTTCGAGCGAACTCGGACTTGCGGACATGCTCAGCTTGCTAATCTCCTCGTTTCGGGGATGAACTATTGACACCGAAATACGATGGATGTTGGTTGAGATTCGAGAGAGGACCTCATGGAAGATGATGGATTCTCCGCGCGTGGGCATGGGCAACGAGCCTATGACTATACCACTATCAAAGGACTCGTCTTCTTTCCTCCAAATACGACCATCGGTGTACCTCGGCGTAACCAACAAGACACCCCTCGTTTCTGTTGATTGTTCTAACTCTGAGTAGTCTATATTTCTCGACACTGAAGAGAGAAGACATTATATTCTGCTTTCTCTAGAATACGTCAAACCAACCGATGAAAGCCTTACTACAATGTTGGCAAGGTCCTCTCCGGGCCCATTTCTCCAGTCGCCTGACGGCCCCTCATTCTAGGGCATTGAGGTGGCGGGATCGTTCCTACCAGATCAGGTTCTATCTGGCCTCCGCGAACACCCCCTGCTTCGTACAACTCGAGCAGATCACCAGAACACACATCCTAGTTCTGTAAAGTCAACAGGCAATGATACCTCTGCTCCATCCACAACCCCGACTTGGCTGAACCTGACCCATGCAGACACCATGCAGACGAACGAGACATTAAGAAGGACAGCTGAACGGATCTCTCTCTCGAGATTGCTCCACTATCCTGGGTATGTGGCTGAGATAGGATGGACACGAAGCTCAAAGTGCACACTAGTAGAACCCACAGAGACAATAACATGATGTTTCAATCTTATCTGATCATCAGATAATCAAAACGTTGCATCTGCTGAACGCCATAGAGTGGCCCCTTCCTCCTCCGGGCGGAACACTCCATCGCCGACTTCCTTACTCAGTCCGAATCTGCGACCGGAAGCCCGAATTCGACCTCTTCCTCTGTCTCCTTGCCGCGAGATACCAGTCCCTCTCCGGTTCTACATAGCTTTTCAGCGAACGAAAACGTGCTATCGAAATCTCACTCTCAAAGTATAGGACATTCTCCCTGTCAGTATCCCACTAAACTACGGGTGCTCCTATCCTCAGGCACTACGGCAACCCCATAAGAAAGATTCTAGTCAACGTCAACCCAGGAGGAGTTGGACACTGAGACACCATCATGCATTGATGAAATCTCGCTCCAAGCCATACACAGTGCCGCCCATTCATCGTCATCACCCGAGAAGGATACGCCATCAAAGTCCCAGAAGTACGAGTCTTCCAGGTTGGGCCCTGACGAACCCTTCCGCCGAGACCCCTTCGTACGGTATCGAAGTGTGTATGGAGTTTCCGGCGCGGGGAGGCAGTTCATACCAATATCCTCTCCCTCATCATCCCCTCTCCGAATAATCCCCCTGCGAATAAGATCTGCAACCTCTTTCCCCTCCGAAGTTCCGTCACATCCAATATGTCCTCTTAGCCACGCTCGTCTCGAGGAAAACGTCAACTCCGCATCATCGGCAAGACTATAACCTTCGTTGATCGTCAGTTTAAACTGGGTTAGTGCCTTGGGGATCCTTTCTATCTTAAGTTCGTCAGGAGGTTCTTCGCTGTCTTCTCGTTCGTCGACTTGATTACTCTTCGATGAGGAGATGGATTTGCCCTTGACGGGTAGCGAAGGCTTCGGCTTTTCCGCGTCCTTTGAGTCTGAGCGAGGATCGTCGTGGCCCAAGTGAGGTCGGCAATGCCATGAATCTGACGGATTGCAATACTCGCACGTTTCCGGGTGGTCTCCTGAAAATGAACAGAATCCGCAACAGCGATCCTGCGTTTTCACAGATTTCTTTTGCTCGTATGGATACTTGGGACCATTAGGGTCGGGCACGGCGTGGTACATGGATCCTCCGCTATTTTCTTGTCGGGATATCAGGGTATTCGGTCTGCCCTCTCCCGGGAGTGTTATCGAAGCTGACATGTTGGCAGCCATAACGGTAGATGCAAATCGAAAAACAACAGAGGGTTTCTCTGACTGGGGCCAAAAGAGATCCCCAATAGGTTTAAGTAGCAGCAAGATCTCCGGATGTACGATAGATTCGCTTGCGCTCCTTCTGGTCTCCCCTGCGCCGGAAAATAGAGCCTAAAGTTGTTGAACGAGCCGAGTGATCAGCGAGAAATGAGTCACTTGACCGAAACGGACGGGAAGTTTCCTGTTGTGTAGCATCAAGTACGAATCCCTTTCCGCGGCCTGTCACCACCACTTCCCTTCCTCCTCCAATGGTATGGTTCGGATATCATCAAGGCTATGTACGTATTCAGAGAGCACGAGACAGACGACGGGTTCGATTAACTGCTTGCAAGATTCTTAATAACAATAATACGTACGAGTTATGGGAGAGAAATTCGAGTGACCTTCATAACCTGGAATTCGAGTACAAGTACTACACAAGGCCGTCTCTCGGAACTGTTTAGGAACGACATTCGTAGGGATGCGGACGAGAAGAGAGGCACCCTCCATTAGAGCTATTAGAGCGGCCCTTGATAGCCGTGTTGAACTTCGTACGCCATCTTCGCCTGGTCTTGTCTGGTCTAGCAAAAGCATGCTGGAGGGAAATGCACGTTGATACTTGGATCGAGGAATAGATACCAGCAGCCCCATACTAATTTATATGGGATCCATTGTACCTCAACTCGTAATGTCGGATCCAATGTGCTCCTCCCTCCCTCTCACTCTTGGCCTTTTACCATTCGGATTAATTTAACCTCACGCTCTTCCAAGATCTGTAAAGTTCTATGATTCAGTAAATCAACACACATCTGCAAAACAATGCGTCCCATCCGCTACAACGTCGCCATTTCCCTTGATGGTTATATTGGCCCAGAAGACCACTCAACGACATGGATCACCGACGACCCATCCATTGATTTCGATGATCTCTATTCCCAATTTGACACCTTTATCATGGGCCGCACGAGCTACGACGTTATGAAAGCTCAAGGGGACGCCAATCCTCTCCGCAATCAACCAAAGAGGAGCGTGTTCGTGGTGTCACAGTCGGCAGATCCTGCATCGTACCCTGATGTGACGATCCTCGGTCGTGATTTCATTTCGGAGATTAAGAAGCTCAAAGAACAAGATGGCAAGGATATTTGGCTGTTTGGAGGCGGTCAGCTTCTTGGGGCCTGTCTCGATGCGGGGCTTGTAGACACGATCGAGGCAGCCGTCATGCCTATAATTTTGAGAGGAGGAATCAAGATGGTATCTGATGCTCCGGCGGGAGGTGGAAGGATCGGTACGAAACTTGAGCTTGTGATTCATCGGCGACTAGAGAGAACGGGAATACTCCTCACCACATACAAGGTCAAGTACCACGAGTAGCTTCGGATTGAGGAATATTGGATGGCTGTCCCGAACTGAGCTGACAGTAGGAGAAGTATAAATTGATCCGTTTATCATCATACATATCATAGAATTTATGCCTGGTATATGGTGAAGACGGAGTCTTGACACTCCGACGTCGCTATCTATCAATATCCTCCCTCGGATGTCAATGAATAGGATCTAGAAGAGGATTTTGTTAACCGAGACGAACATCATGAGACCAGAGGCTAGGCAAGTCTCTCTAGATAGATTGTGAAGAACAAGGGGCTTGAGGAGATCGTGAACTGTAAATATAATATCCTAGATGATATTAACGTTATGTCTTGAGCATGTTATAGATACATTAAAGAAAAAAAAATGCCACTCTAGTTTAAAAGGTGATTTGGCTACCTCAGTGAAGAGTTTTTACGCATACTTCTATAAGATGGAGGAGATGATAGAGGATGGACGGCTGCAAAAATTACCAGCCCTAATCGCGAAAAGCCTATTACCTTGCTTCTTGTGCCCTTTAGTTAATAATGAAAAAGTCTAAGAAACTCATCAGCTCCTCTTTTAATCGTGGTTTGGTGCTGTCAAGCTGAAGACTCTGCACCCATGTTTCCTCGTTAGGGCGATACTCGTGAAATGGTAGGCCACGTGCCTAGCCTAGTTGCTCTTGATTCTACCTCAAGGCAAGCTGGTATGCCCTGTCGGATAGGGAACCTTTCTAAGAAGCACGAATGCTTCCATCTAACCATCCGCCCAACCTAAGACTCACGAGATGGCCCAGCTCCGTTGTCCCATCAGAGGCCACCACCCTCTTATCCAAGTCATCGAGGACCTTCTCTATGTAGGCGCCGGCCACGGATAGATGAATTATTTGGGCAATAGCGTTGTGAAGCTCCAACAGCCGTCGGGAAGGCGGGTCAATGGTCCGGTCTTCCGTGATAGTAAGCGTTCGGGTGGTTGGCAGAAAATTTCGTAGCATCGGTGGCGGCTGAAATGTGTCGATACGATATGTGTGAGGCATCTCTGAGACAGGCTGGAAAAAAAATCTCAAACTCGCCGAAGAGCTCGTGCACGTCATGGCTGAGAGAGAGAGCGTTGCGAGGCTTGTCGATATTTTCGCCCTCGATAAGATGAATTATGCCGTGGTCGGACATGTTAAGTATGTCAAGTGCAGCCTTTTTAAAGGGGTGCTAGAGACGAGACGATTTAGCAAGTGGTAACGAGAACGGACATGATGTAGACACCAACCAAACTGCCATCTGCCTCTGTTTGCGTCAGGGGGTGGGGCATGATGTGCGCTACTTTAAGACTTGCAAGACCGGGTTCGTTTTGAAGGAGGTTCCCGTCTTCATCTACGGCAGCGGTTCCATCTTGCTGATATCTCCTCACAAATTCCTTCCGGTCAAACTGACGACTGACTACACATCGAAAGCCATCGCGGACAAGGCATTCTCCACGCAATTCTGATAGGCGCCCCAGTGTACCAACGGAATCTTGCACACCACCGCCTTGGGCTCGTTGAATTGCGGAGTGAATTGCTGGAGAGGGCTGTGGCGTCTGCTTCGTGGATGCTCTCACTATTAAGGGACAATCGTCTGTCAGTAACGGGGAGATGCAAAGCCAGCGGATGTCTTGAAAGGTTCTGCACATACGAGGCAGGAAGAAGCTATCAACGAGGAAATCCGCAAACTCGGATACTGCCAAGCCCACAGAAGCCTCAAGGTCTCTTTCACTCAAGTCAAAGATATCATCATCTATCGCAATGTTCGCCGTTTGAAAAAAGGCCTGGAGAAATATGTCCCGGGACTCTTCCGACCGTGAGTACTCATACGTGAGTTGGACAAGCCTCAGGCGGTTGTACGGATGGCCGCCTAGGTCTGGATTTGCCGCTTCAAAGTGGTCGATGATACTACGGAACTAAGTTCTAGCTTGGACGCGTTCTGATGCTGACAATCGTGTTGTCGAGTGGAACTGGATGATCGATCCGAGAGATGCCTGATGGCGATGGTGGGGATGATGCCCCTCTTGGACGTCCCACCTGAATCTATTCATGTCGAAGTCAAGGTGGTCGACCGTTGAGCAAGCACACGGAGACGGACAGACGCCTGAGAAGGGGAGAAATGAGACCAATTAATGACTGATGGGACATCCAGTCACCAGCCTAGTAAGACTAGAGGCATCAGGATTTAGACTCTCTTGTCAGTTGAAACACGTTCATCGATTCATAATTCTCGTTTCTTTGTAAATAGTATTTTATTTATTTAAATATCTATTTTCAAAAATTTATGATACTAATTTTTAATTTAAAATAATTATTATCCATCTCAGTAGTGCAACTCAAGAAATTTGAAATGTATTGATCCATGTTTGTTTCCGACAATGATAATGGGGTAGGAGGGAGGCTTTGCACCTGTCCTGCAAGGGCGTCCCTGGACACCCATCAAGCAGGTTAAAGCAGGAGAACAGGGGCATTCAGGCTGCACAGTGGCACTTCGAGTTGGCTGGCTGTTACGATTATGAAAAGCCGTTCAATAACTATTTGCTGCTAGGCTCCATGAACTCCTCCCCAATTGATTTTCTCGTCACAAATTCCGCTGAATGACCCAAATAAAAGCAACGCTGTCAATCCTCCAAACCTTCCAAATAGTTAATGCAAGGGCGTCTCCTTCTACCTTTCTCCCGGATGGGACTATAGGTGCTCGCTCTGTTTTAGGGTAGCTCTAGAGTGGTAATTACGAAGCTCTACTGTCCGCCTTTCCACTGTACGCCGTACGCTGTAAGAAGTACCACTTCTCTGACTCGGCCACTCAGGAAGCGCTGCTGTCGTCAGTTGTACTAGTAAGATCAGTGCTAGTAAAACCCGCACTTGCAGCACTCCAGTCCTCCTCGTCAAGCGAGGGCACATCGTCAAGACGCCTCAGGAACTCTTCATCCGAGATATCGTCGTCATCATCGTCGTTGTCGTCGTCTTTTTTGAATGAATCGCCAGGCATCTCGCCACCTCCACCCTCTGGTGTTAGCCCGTTACCAGTAGCATTCTAATCACTGGCACGAACAACCTGGGGCAAGGGAGCCGGCACGCTTTGGACCTCCAGCGGAACACGCGAGTCGTAATACCCCCGGTCAACGACTTCGAACAGGAAAATACCCTCGAGCTCCTTCTTGATGGCGACGAGTTGTTCTTGGGCTTTTCGGACCTCGTCGGGCTTGTTGTCTTGGATGACATGCAGCTTCACCTGTAGTATCCAGTGATGCGTGTCGTCGACATTGACGAGGCTGTCCCATGGAGGTAGAGGATTCGCGGGATGGATGACCGCCGCGGGGTGCTGGGGTAGGGGCTGGGTGTATGAGTAGGAGTGTAGAGAAAATTCCACCTCGTCGCGGAAGAACTGATAACTATGTTCGATTTGATCGGACACAAGACTGGCCACAATCAGCAAATTTGTATCCAAGGAAGAGCGCCCAGTCTCCAGACAATCCATGTTTGTCGCATTTCAGGTTAGAAAAAGCACCAGGAACAAGGAACCCCTACCGATACTGCTTTCCCATCAATACGTTATAAAGATTCTTCTGTCCCCAAATCTCAATCTTCTTCCTCTGCGTAATCAACCCTTTCTCCTGCGACGCCACTATCGCAGGCGGTTCCGGAAAGTCTGTCCACCTCAGGATCCCAGGCGCAGCGTTGAAATCCACGACGTTCCCGCTCCCGAAATCTCCCCTAGATACCTCGTACCGCACCTGCATATGGTACGACTGCCGGCTCAGGGCCTGGTCTAATTCCTTCCATAGTGCGGGGATGTCTTTCTGTTGCTGAGTGGGGGTAGGTGACGGGTTGGCCATGCCGCTTGGGCGACCAGGGCCGCGGAAAAAGTGTACGTGATGGATGCTTTCCCAGGGTTCTTGGGCGCAGAGTCCAGAGAGGACATTACAGGCGCGCGGGACGTCTTTTTCTGCGACGATTGCGAGGAGGGAAAGCTCGTACATCCTGGCTAGTGCGAGGGTGGCCTTGCGCGTTCGTGGAATGCCTCTGCGAGCGGGTAAGTAAAAAAGGAGCCTGGGGATAACAATGCCAAATGAGGAGTTGGTGGTGGAGCTTCCGATATAAAAATAAGCCGGGTGTGACGCGATTTCCTGCCCGAAGGTCCCAATATCCTGAGCTCTCGCCTGTAATGCGGACTGGGAGAGAAGTGTGTGCCAAGCGTCGATGAAGCTTCAGAGCCAATTGATGGTAGTGGACAGTGCCAGGTTGGGGAAGCACTAACAAGGGGTCATGATCACGTGCAGCTCAGGAGATGACCCAGTAAATTTGGGGCGCCCTGAATCTCTAAATTTAGCTTGTTACTGGGGATGACATCATTGATTTTTGACACAAGTTCAATTCGACTTGGGAGCAATCGCACTGGAGCTCCGGGGCAGCGCCGATTCGATGCTGGCTTATTCGACCCTACGCTGCCGTCATGGTTGCGGAAAATTAGGGCTCCCATGTCTGTTGGGAATTCCAGGCCTCGCCCTACATTTTTGTAAGGCCATGCACGAGGAGGGTCTCTGATGCGAGGCGTATTAACGACGCATGCAGCACCATTAAGCCAAGTCTTAAGGGAGGCCTTCGGTCCACAGATTCGCGTCAATGCATTGATAAAGCCCCTGTCCTACCGAATACCCAAACCAATGCCCGAAGCTATAGCCAATATCTCGCCCAAATTTCGTGCTCATCCTTCGTCCCGCGAAAGCGAAATTCGACCTCGACGATATCTTCGAACCCTTCCTTCTCCAGGGGCTGTTTGAATCTAGACATGAACGAGTTGAAGGCCAGCTTGGGTAACGCCTCACGCCTTTCAGGGTTCATCTAGAGAGAGGGTCAGCATAAGAAGTGGAAACGCCAGACTGGCGGGGAGCTAACCGATTTGTTCATCGCTCTCACGGCGTCGTTGTGTTCGCAGACATGCGGCGGCGTCTTAAACCAGACGCATCGCACCGGCACCTTGAACTTCTTTGCCAGTCCCACCCACACAGCCCTCGTATCAGGGTCAGGATTCGTGTTATCTGGGAGCAAGTGTCAGGGAAACTAGGTCAGAGACTGGGAGATGATACAATACTCCATACCTATCACTACCGAATCGCCCTCCCCAAGTAGATTCTGGGCGGCCTGGACGCACTTGTCACGCCTAAATCACGTTGTCAGCACCCAGATCGCGACAGGAGCCAGTAAGAAGGCAACTCTTACGTTTTCAGCGTGTCCTGGTTGACCCTCTTGTAACCCAGCGGTTCCAAGTACCGTTGATAGAAAGTGCTTTTCCCGGCGCCAGGAGGTCCACAGAACACGACGAGATCCTGCTTGTTCTTCTTGTCGAACATAGGCATGTCCTCTGCGGCCTCCTCCGGGAATGGAAAATGAGTCAGGTCAAACTCTCGGTGGAAATCCCGTGGCTGAAGCCCCAAGAAGAATTCCTCCGGTGTGAGGAACGGAAGGCCGACGTTGTGGGCAAAGTTGCGGTCGCTGCAACTGAAATCCTTGACCGTCGCCAGGATTTTGTCACCGCCTTTCAGGTCCGCGATCCTCCCGCCGGCATCTCCTACGAAGAAACTGTGCTCGAGATCAATATCTTGGGGAGTGAGATCATAATCTTCGCACATTTCAGTCCACATCCCCGTTCGGGGCTTCCTATACAGGTCTTTGCCGGTGGCTGCGTAAACGGTCGTGGGAATATCTAAATGGCTGAGCACGGCGCTACATTTTTGTTTAAATGCGGTTACTCGCGTCGTAGAGTGTGATTTGGGGGCTTTAGATTTCGGATCATGGTGTAATTTTAGCCCGCCCTGGTTCGAAATTATGATGACGCGGTAACTATAAGCTGGTATTAGAAGGGTAATGTCATGCTTGTCTTTTCTGTTCGCGAGCCTACCCGTCGTCGTCGTATAGCGCCTTAAGCTTAGCTGGTACAGTGTTATGCCACCACTTCCAATCCGTTGCGCTATCAGGATGTTTCTTGCCTGACGCGGGAACAATCAGCGTCGAATCCTACTCGAGCCCTGTTAGTCAAGATCAGGGACCAAGTCGAGAAGCTTGACGCAACGCACAAAGTCAAAGGCTGCTATCTTCCTCCTCTTAGCGAGCGGCTCCGCTTCCTTTTTATCCGGTTGGTATCGGCCAACGAGAAGTGTTGCTAAAGTATCGTCGTCCGGCGCTCGTTCGGTCCAGATCGTCTTGTCTTTTGGTTTCTGGGAAGTGGGGGTGAAAAAGTTCGCGACAGCAGATTCTGAGAGACAAGTATTAGACATCGGATACCCCGTATCCAAAGAGTAGCAGACAAGCTTCCGAATTTAGGACTGCAGCATACTGGTTGTACCACTCTGTAGTCTCCGCTTCAGGGGCGGCGGAGAGATGGGCGCATCTGGACCGCGCTTCGATGTGTTCGATGGGCCGGATGACATGGTTCTCGGGAGCAGCGCACGGCTACCTAATCGGACACTCGATGTATGAACGGCGAAGAGGCGCAAGCCGGCTGTGCAACTCATTCGTACCCAGGAAAAGGTGATGGCTACGGTTCAACTCAGGGCCCGGATGTGTTCAAGTCGTGCACTGGGGAACTGCGAAAGTTCGAGGCGATGCACGACAATGACAGGAGATCACGTGACCGTATCGACATAGAGGCTCTCTCGACAGATCAAAAGCAACATTGAGCTGTCTCAGCAATCGAATTCAAAATCTATCGTCCGCCCGCGTCGAAGTAAACGTTCCATCAATGTTGCTCTATTCCACATTGGACCTCAAAGACGGAAGCATTTTTAAATTTATATATTTACGTCTCATTTTTACGAAAAATTTAGCGCATTGACGGTGCAAGACAACAGGACAGTTTCGAGTTTAAACGGCGAACAGCAATTTTATTCTTCGAGACCATGGCTAACCCATGTCTCTGGAATCATGATTGAGATCTAAAGGAGTGGTATCATTTCTTCGTACAAAAGAGAATTTTAAGGGCAAATACAACTAATCAAACAGGAGGCATGACATTTCTCCAAGCTGGGGGTGTGTGTGTGTGATTTTTCTTTTCGCAAGACTCTTCCGCTCCTCCCCAGTATGCAAGCCATTTCAAATGGACAGATCAGAGAAAAAAGGAAATCGAACCAAGACCAAGTCTTCTTTAGAACAGGAGAACCCGAAGGGCGGCGTAATGCAGTGATGGATAGATTTAGAAATCGGAAAGGTCAACAGATCGCCTGACAGCTCGGGCGAGTCGGCGGCGAGCATTAGTGGCGTTGTTAGCAGCACCACCGGCCGTGGCAAGCTGGACGGGGACGACGCCTCCGAAGGGACCAGCACGAGCGGGGTTCTGGCAGCGGACAAGGCAGACATTATCCTGGCCAGCAACAGTACCAGTGCAATCCTGGCTGGCAGGGATGGAAGCGGTGAGAGTGTGGTCGGTAGCCTCGCCATTGCGGTCACGGCCACGGCGTCCGGGAACGTTCTGGGTGACCTGGATGTCGGTCCAGGTGGCTCCGGTGCCGTCGTTGTTGATCATGCAAGTGTAAGGTCCAGCGCCGTCGGCGTTGACCTGGTGGAGAGTCATGGTGACCTCGCCACCAGCGCTGACCTGAGGGAGGACATCGCCGGTCTCGGCCATAATGGCCTGGGTGCCGGCCTCGAGGTTGTTGTCGCCGCCGCCGAGGGTCTCGCCGAAGGTGTCGGCGGAGGCGCCTCGGAATCGGGTGGTGTCCTGCTGGAAGGGGTTTCGGCGCGTGCCGTCGCGGGGGGTGGAGCTGTCGATGCCGAGAGCCATTCCAGAGCCGCCGGCGTCACCGGTGGCGGAGACGATGGCACCGTGTCCAGCGACGAGCTGGGCGGCGAAGAGGATGGAAGAGATGACGGTGTACTTGAGAGACATTTTGACTTGTGTTGTGGTTTGTGTTTTGGTTGGGTTTTGTGGTTTTGTTGGAAAGGTGAGATTAAAGAGTAAAGAATATACACTATTGGACCAGCCGAAGAATAGAAGAGGAATTGCAAGAGGGGAAAGGCAGAAGAGTCTTGTTGATTGTTGGCTTGTCTTGATCGTGATGATGATGAACAAAAAAAGATCGACTGATTCAACGGATCAACCGGCTTCTTTATACTCGATTTTCGAGCATCACGACCCCATGGAAAACCAACCTCTCCCCAAAGGTCTTGAAGCCCAAGGCCCTCATCGCGATTCCACCCTGTTTCACATCCTTTCCGAAGCTCTAAGCCTCTCGCGGAACGCATTGACAATTCTCCCAACGGGGTCGAGGGACGGGTCTCGTTCACCGGCGATCTGAAGAGCAACGACTCCACAGAGAGCATCTCACGAGAAAGCCAAGAAGAAGCTAAGCCCCCCAAACCCGTATCGTCCTCAGCTTGCGGTTAAAGAACCCCATGGACCAGGGGATAGCTTCAGAGGAGCTGTTGGCGATCTCCAATTGCATCTATTGATCTGTGCGGGGATCCACAAACGACGAGATGCGATAGGCTCGTCATGAACCTCGACGAACAGGGTTGGGGCTTCTTTCCATGGCGAATGCAAGGGAAAATGGTAGGTTCGGCACTGGAGGACCCGGCTAGGCGCTGACTGTGGAGGATCATATTGCCAGGGTGGTAATAGTACCTGGGTCATGGGGGATGCGAGGCGGCTCAAGAAGGTGTAAAAACAGAAAGAAAATCCCCGGATCTTCCCCTGTCCGGAAATCTGTAGATCTCTGGGCGTGGGCGCCTACTCCATCCAGGGGGTTGTTTAGTTTCCGCATCGTCGGTGCGCGGTTAGTGCCGTTTCGTATGCACCGCATGAATTACCTAGTTAGGCTGCTCCTAGGCGGGTGAGCTGCAACCCAGGAGGCCGCAAAGCCACCCAAAGCGGAAAACATCGTGGAAACGGAGGTGGGACCAGGGTTCGGCATCTCGTATCCGGGCCTTACATCAATTCTGAACGGCCGTGTGTTGAATCGAAATCTGCAAGGTTTTGTGGAGAGAGGGTGAGAAACACAAATCATGAACGGCGGCTCGACCACTGAGATCCTGAACCAGGTTCGAGCTTGGCTGTTTGCCTCGAGATTAACCATGCGCAGTGGGGCGCTGCACCGCAAGAGCTACCCGAAGCGAGCTGTGATCCGCCTCACTGCTTCCCATGCATTTGCCCCTCACCGGCAGCTCGAAGCTGCTTCTAAGATGTTTCGTGTTTTTTGTTTTTTGTTTTTGCTATTTTAGATTTTAGCAGGGCGATTCAACAGAATATGTGATCAAAGGTTCAGCTCATAGAGCTGAGCCGAGCAATCGGGTTTTGTGAAGCAGACTCATCACGAGAGCATTGAATCGTCAACAGTCTTCACCTTCAGCCACGGATTTCATAGTAATCGCCAAGCTTGAGCTCAACATGTGTTGCTTCAATTTTCCATCGATGTATTATGAGCCACTAGGCTCCCATGTTATTTCCTGGGATATAAACAGTCTATCACAAATGGGAGAATCGAGACACAATTCGTCGTGACAGGACCAGTCAAAGGCTTGGAGACTTCGATGACTCCCCGAGCTCTCATGGGCCGTCAACCGGAATCCACTGCATCCACAGAATCCACAGAGCTTATGCTAGATTACAAGCACCGTACAAATTGCTTCTGATAACAGCGAACTGAGAAACTGAATAACTGGGCGGGACCTTGTTGCCACCAGCTCTCGTGATCATCTCCAGACACCACCACGTCGATCGCGCGCTAGCAGCTAAAAAGACACATTGGTATTCGTAAATATGGGGGAATTGTAGCAGATAAACTTGGACCAACGATCACAGGCCAACGAGCGAGCCGATACCGCCGGCAAATAGCTGTGCTGGAACCCCCAGAATCTGTCGACGTTCTTATCTCCAATCCAGCCACACCTCTCGAACACCACATATCACGATCTTTAAAGGTCGAAGGTCGCCACGCTCACGTCTTCTCGACAAGATGTACTAACCCATCTTGGTGTCCAAGCATCACAAGCAGAGGCCGCAGGTTACAGAGTGACTATCTGGAGCTAGAAAAGCCGAATCCGTCCAATCTCTCAACCGTATCGTCTATATCTATTCGAGAGGCGGCAAGTATAGCTGAAGTCTAGCAACCACGTCGACACACCCTCAACGCCAGTACCAAAAACCCACCACACGAGTAATCAAGCCAATGCCCTTTCGCATCGCTCGCGCCCACCGTATCGGCGACAAGTGATGGGTAGAGGTTCGAAGGTGTCTCTCCCATGCTCGATGTGTCGACATTCCAGATTTCTATGAGGATGCTGTAGGGAACCTATTGACGACTCCAAACAGAAGACCCTTCCCCGAGCCCCCAAACAAATGACTCGAGGACCGCGCAGGCCGAGCTGGTGCATTTCCGTGGCACTCTTAATACCTATCGGCGTGAACGGCCCAATCCTCTTTGGGTGCACCGGAAGACGCGGGGGCGAATGACGGGGAGGATAACTGGACCCTTTCTCGGGGTGGGTAATTGACTTCACAAGTTTTGCCGGCTTAAAATCGGGGTTCGAGGAAGCCCAAGATCTCCGGCTCTGGCGGATGGACGCGGTGATTTGCGGGTCATAGTTTCACAAGAAGCGCCTCTCCAGTTCGTTGCTTTCCACACCGGGGCCACTATGATCATCGAAAATTCGACGAAGATCATCACCGGCAGAGCATGCAATAACCTTGAGATAAGGCGCGGGATGATCCTACCCTCCACGATTTAAACTATGTTCTCGAGGGTATTGTGGCGTGCCGGTCGCTACTTTAGAGTTCGCATCGTTTCTCTCCATGCCGCAGATTTAGAGGAGTTTCCCTCGTAATGTGATTGTGGGAGCGATATGGGCGAAAAATATCGATCAATTCAATTCCTCCACGTTGGCCGAGTTATCGCGTTGCTTATCTCGAGCTCTGTGTGCCGTGGGGGCAATTATGCAGCGAAGCCTGTCGTGCATCGAAAACATGGAGAGAGCTGTCATGGGTTATCGTGGGCAAAAAATTAATCGCACCAGTCATAGAATTCGATCGTGTAGAAAATGGGTCTAGATCTCAGTCCTCACCGTGGGATTTCCAGGCACACTGCATTATCGTTGCTGCATCTCAGGCTTGGTATGGCAACAACCGAGGGTGAGCCCATGCATTTTCCAGCCCTCGGACCTTGGGTTGGTGTGGGGGGAGAAAATGGGGGAACAAGCAATTTTTCCGAAGATCAATTGATGGGGGTTGGGCAATTCCAAGCCAAGCCAATCCAATAAAATTTGCAAAAGTTAGGTATATTGAATATGTTCTAGAGAACCCATGATCAAACCGCTTTTCGTGGGATATACACAAATAAGAACGTACTTAGAAAAAAGAAAAAGAGAAGCCATTGTCATGCAATGAAAATATCAACCCAGCAAAGAACCTCCGTTTCCGTTTAAACCGAGCCTCCCGGAAAAATGTATGAATGTCGTATCGCTTGAATCAAGTTAGAAAACTGGACGACGCTGTCGTTCCAATCTCGGATCGACTCCGAACTGCCGTGTCGCTCTGGCCTGCCCCTGGCCTTCTTTCCTCCGCTCCGCGCCGTATCGTGTCAGAGAAATGCCCATGGCATTGATTGGTGTTGAAAGTATGTATTCGAAAAATGGCGCCATATTGTTGATTGGGACACCTCGTAGGGTATATAAATTGTAGTGAAGGATAGGAACGTTTGGACCTGGCTACCGCCCGCTCAGTTGAAGAGGGCAGCACCACCAGACTCTACCGCCTCGATCTCGGCAGGGTCGAGGGGAAGGCGTTGGAAGCGGGCGGGGAGCTGGCTGCGATCGAAGAAAACGCCCTTGGGAGGCTGGACAGAGCCGAGGTCAGATCCGGCTACTCCGCCAATGCCGGACTCCTTGATAGTCTTCTGCAGGGGGCCAAATTGTTGAGCATGGTCCCTGTAAGAGCTGAACGAGGTGTGCTTGGTGCCTGTCGAAGTGTAGCCTTCGCCGAAGCCCTGGGGGAGCTTCCCCGTGGGGGAGGCAGGGTGAGGTTGAGGAGTATGGTCAATGGTGGCTGGTTTTGCTTGAGTCAGTTTCTGTTGAGCTCGGCAGGGAGACGGGTTTGAGGAACAGATCACGACATACCAGGAATGGTTCGGCGGCCAATGAATCGAATCAAGGGAGTTCGCTCGGCGTGGGCCGCCGCCTGTCGAAGAGCCGCAGTAGCGTTCATGTTCTCGAGTGTTGGGAAGGTTGTTTGTGGGAGATGGAGCGGGAATCTCGGGGAGGGATCGTAGTCGGGGGGTTCGTAAAAATTTTTGTTGGGTAGTCTCTTTAATTGGGATAGAGATATTCGGCGGGGAGGCGGTTAACAGGTGGAAGGATTGATGAGAAGAATTGAATTATTTAGCAAGGAGAAAAGCAAAGGACAATTCCTGGAGGGGGGGGATGTGTGCTTGATATCAAGTTCGAGGCCAGGAGATGACCTGGATGGGAAAAAGAGTCAAGCCGGAGCAAAGCGCAGGTCGATCGGGAGGATTAGGAATCAAAAATGTGTAATATTATCTTCACAAGCTTTGTGTAGCAATATTATCTTCTGAAAAGGACCTGTGGGATTGGTCCGTTGGGGTTTTTTAGGGGGTCAGATTTGTGGATTTGGGGGGGTAGAAACTAAAAAAGTTGAGGAAAGAGCTCGCCAGGCAGCTAAGCAAGGAAGGAAGGAATTATGACTAGTGCACCTCGTAGGATGACTAGTCCGCCGCACGGAGCTGATTGGGGTCCCTGCAACCTGTCTGCCACCCCACCGACTAAGGTAGCAGTGGAGTGTACTAAGGTACACGACAAAGTACCGTACAGCCCACCACTTTTCAGGTCTCAACACCAACACATGCCGCAAACTGCAAACTGCAGAGTGCCTGCATCCCGACATAATTGATTCCGACCCTCGGAGCACTTGCAGCAGTGATTCCAGAATTACCCCGTCCCCATTAAGAGGCAAACTAGCTTTGGCGGGTCTGCTTCTTCCGTCCTTGGTTCTTGTTTCTATCGTCTGCGCTACCCGGTAGCCTCAACTGTAATGACAAGAGTGGAACGACCCCGGTGGAAACCCGACTTGGATTGGAACCCGACCAGTCCCTTTTTTGCTTTTTTGCATGGGTGAACAAAGGGAAACTTTGGCACCACTCCCACATTACTCAATAGAGTCGATACCCCCAAAGTTCCTGTGGATGTCGGAGCTGGCTGGCCTCGGTCTGGGATGGAGCAAAAGTGGCACCATTGATCGCTTGATGGTGCTAACCGGGTCTCGTCAACTTGCGAATTCCACCTTCGACGTTGATCGCGATCGACGAACGCCATCGCAATGCCTTGCGCCGCGCTTTCCCGAGCTCCCAACGTGCTTAGAAATAGGTTCTTGAAAACTCTCGATGAGAAATCGAAAGTGGTGGGCAAGAACCAAGCTTCCATCATTTTTGACCAATACAGTGTAGTAATGTTTCCCCCAAACATTGAACAAAAAAACCACGACCCCGACGGCTTCTTATCGAAGTGCATCAAATCTGCATGCCCTAGATGCAATCAACCCCACCACCCCCAGACACCCACACCACACATTTTGACAGAGAGTTTTGTTAAGAAACCTCACCAAAGAACTTATCAACCACAAACTTATCATCCACATTTTGAAAACGCTTTCACGAGCAATTATGAGGAACAAACGGACCAAGATCATGAATTCGTCTCATGATCCGCCCTCCGATCAGGTTCTACCCCAGATTATTTGTGGGACGATACTACTGGGGGCGTCGAACATTCTCAGCCCCCCGCAGTTATCATATCAATAGTTATATTATAGTTATAACTCCTATGGTATAAATTACAAAAGTATAATTTAAAGAAGCTTTGTTTAAAATAGGTAAAATTAATTTAAATATACCATATAAACTTAATTTTAAAACTATAGCTGCCAATA
>SJVG01000732.1:0-19540 GCA_034774675.1 Scedosporium minutisporum
AACACCAACCCGCCCTTTTCGTCATCCTCCGTGCCGCGGCCGCAGTAGATCGTGTTAAAGGAACTCAACGCCGGCCCGAATAAATACGGCGCATCAGCGTACGCATCCCCCTCAAGCCCCGGATCAATCAACCACTTGACAATATTCAGCGCCGTCTGGAACCCCGGCGGCAAATGATCCCGAATCGGATGATCAAAATCATTCCCAAACTGCAAATCCTCCCCCAAGATCCCTTTCTCCGAAGACCCCGCCGGCTGCTTCGGCGTGAACCGCAAACAGATGCTATACTGGTCATTATTCGCCTTATGCGGCTCCGTAGAGAAATACGCCGACGTCTTGTCCGAACCCCGAGGGAGCCCGCCGTAGTTTTGGATCCGCACGTTGAGCTCTACGTCTGCGAGCGCCGAGCTGATCTTGACCGTGGAGGCGTCGTTGACGGGGACGGGGATGTGGTCCGCCGTGTCGTAGCCGGGTCCCGCTGTTACTTTGAGTATGTACTTGTCTGCCATGATGTTTTTTGTGGTTCCGAATTTCCCTATGAAGGGAATTGAGAAGAACATGAAAAAAGGAAAAGGAGGGAAAGGGGGGGAAATAAAGAGAGTTTTTGGTGTTGAAAAAGGTTTCAGGGCGAACAAAGTTCAGGGGAAGAATAACTTCGTTGGTAAATATAGTATGCTCGACAACTAGAAAGTAACTTGGTGGAGGAGACTTGACCCGAGGATAGTAGGCGGTGTACATGTAAATCTGCCTCCGACATGCTCCGCGATTTTTTTGCAGTTTACTTGCAATGTGCATGATATCATGGCTGCAATTTGTCGTTCGACGTCATCTTCACCGCTTTACACGCTTTGCATGCCAGCAATGCCTTCATCCCATCAACTGGCCAGAATATCACCAAGTCGAACAATAGAATGCACAAGCACAGATACTCGATATTTTTTAAGAAGAAAAAAGGCATCGGCTTGTTAAAGTGAAGTGTATTAACCGAGGAATGAGGACATGGGCTTGTCTCGATCTTCTGAGACCTCCTTCGGAAAAGGCCCTGATTGCCCACAACCTCTGCGCAGTGTGTACGTGAATAAACCTCATAATATTCGTATCCGCACCTTTTGAAAGGTATCTAACCCTGTTCCATTTATGCATTGGGTATCCCGTCGTCATATCGTGCAGATGAGTGTACTTGCATTCTAAAGCGTCATGGTTCCCAGGTCTGGCAGGTAAAGCAGAAGGGAACGTGGAGAATAGAGAAAGAAAGAAGAGGAAGAAAGAAAAAAAATATAGAGAGAGACTGAGAAAATAACACCCCCGAGAATACGAGGGAAGGTGTGTGGCCATAGGAATTGATGGAGGAGAAAAATAAGGTATGAAATCAGAAGAGGTTGCTGCATCATCAAATCCATGCGCCTGCCTGCAATGTAAGTCGTATTCAAAAGATCCTCGGCCGTTCGGGATCTAGGAACTCATCAATGTCTATCCTCTCAAAGAAACTGATGTGGTTGAATCCAAGCCAGTATTGAGCGATGCGATTGGGTGAAATAAGAAGGAGCCGGGATTCCACGAATTCATCTGCCTCGACAGTTAACGCACCGAATATGCGTGCACGAGTCGCACAGGGAACATCAAGCCACTCACCTTCTCGGAACCCATTTCTCGCGATATGGCCCTGACTCCGGACAACCCTAGCTCCATGGAAAGGATGCTCCTCTGCCACCCCCACAAATCCCCCAACCCCCAGATCTTTCGCAACAAAAGTCGGTTCTCCGCGTGGGATGTTTGGATCGCCCGTGAGTTTGATAGCCTCCAATCGCCCCCTGTATATTCGTGCGTCGCGTCGACGCTTCTCCCAATCCGCTTCTGGTTCTCCTTCTGATCGAACAAGGCCTAGTTCTTCGTCGGTGGCCACCGGATCGTCGGGTTGGTGGACTAGCAGGAATTCGCAGCCGTGGCTGCTGTAATCTCCAACCCAAATACCACGCCAGGGCTTTAGATCGGTCGGGGTGTAGAGAGCTGGGTCCATAGTCGAGTACGTAATGACTTCCTCTCCGAGATGCACGCCTGTCAGTCCAGGGAAGTCGGCGAGGGAGCTGCGCGCACCCGGTCTACGGGGAGGGGTTACTCTCCCAGTAAGCGTCTGCATCATACTCTGAAGGCCCTGTCCAAAGATCAGACCAGCCGGGGGACTGCCGGCCATTTCAATCCATTGTCGGACGCGGAAGGTTTGGTCCGAGGATTCGGCGCGGGTAGAGGGGAGTTCGGGCGGCGCAACTAGGTGGTGTTCGTCGTGGAAAGCCGGCGTGCCAGTGACGGTCTGGCGCGAGGGGATGGCTGGTGGTGGCCAGACGTATCCGTAAGGGAAAGGCTGTTGCAACATGGGCGCGATTGCCTCCGGTTCCAAGGGCCGGGTGAGCAGGAAGTTGCAGTACATGTTGTTGGGGTTTTCGTCGATAATCATGGGCACCTCGGCCTGGAAGCCGCGTTTTGCCCCCATTAGCTCCGGCGCCCTCGGCGAATCGGGGTTGATGGTCGCTGAAAACTTCAAGACTGGCTTATCCTCGTGGAGCATGACACGAGGCGCAAAGGAGTTGATCATGACATGCTGATTTTCGGACCAACTTTGTTGATTCGTATGGTTGGAGACAGCTACGAGCTGGTGACCCTCGATGCAGCCGCGGCGCTGGTCGTAGCGCACAAGGATGAGCTTTCCCACAAGATCGCGGTCGCAGAACCAGATCTTGTATTTGGGAAGGAACCATTTGGGGTCGTGAGTGGCGTAGAGTTCTCGGTAAGAACTGAAGGGATAAGGGGTCCTGAGAGTTACCCCAGGCACGTTTGCCTGTACGAGGGGGTGCCACAGGGCATCGGAGATGGCATGCTTCCGCAGTGCACGGCAAGTGGCGGAAACAGCTACTAGATCTAGGGGGTTAAGAAACCAAAAGATGGCATCCACTAGCTCGGCTGGCAAGTTTGCCAAGGGGCATGATAACTGCATATCTGTCTGCAACATTGGGGCTTTCCCGTTCGCAGACCGAAGGGACGAGGAACCTAATTAAGTCAAATCAGTAGTCCGCACGATGGTTTGGATCGGTGATGGTGACTGTGAGAGACCCAAGGGGACTCGGTGCGGGAATAGATGAAAGAAGGACAGGTGAGCGAGATAAGAATAGAATATTCGAAAAAAGCATGCGGATAAGTATGGCATCCACTGAAACGAATCAGATCTGGCTCCGATCGACAAAGATTGACCAAAGAGGCGAGGATTCCTTTACTAACTAACAATCACAAGCAAATGGACTAAGGAAAAAAAAAACAAACGAACCTGATGCGACCGAGGGCGAATCATTGGGAAATCCCTTCTGAGATTGCGGGTCCATCATCGCCTGGCAATTGTCGTTACATATCGCGTCACGCCACAGGGCGTCGGTGGGAGAACAAGGTGAGTACTGGATGTCGTCGATCTGGGGAGAAGAGATGCCGTAGGCCGGATTCGGGCTTCGAGACGACTCCATTGCAAGCATGTACACAGGAGACAGCGCCGTGAGAGAAAACTGGCAGGCCTTCGTGACTGTGACGTATTGGCCAGCCACGCACGTTCGCCACCAACCTGAGTAATAAGTCCGCGGATTGTCGACTCCCTTGCGGGATAACGACAGGATGAGAGTGCGGGCGCAAAGAAAAATGGAGATTGGGAATAACAAAGAAATTCAGAAGAGAAAAAAGAGGGTCGAGATCAAGGGGGAATTTCTGTGATTTGCTCTTTCCTCGGCCTTCCGTCCGGTCAACTTGGACTTTCCCCTCGGCCCCGTTCTTTCTCCAACTCAAGGTCGCGCTGGGCCTGGTGGGTCGTTCAAGGCTCAGTAGCTCAGTAGCGCCTGCCGGCAGTGATTGTGGAGGAAATTGTGCAGGAACGAAACGTTCCCTCGACTCTTGAAGGCAGGTGAGACCCGTTCCGACGTATTGTACGTACTGTACCGTACCATACGGCGGATGTGAAATGTGAAAAATGTGTGGTCACGATTCGCTCACAGCATCCAGCAACATGAAAAAGGGTAGGAACGAGTTGATGCGGCTCGATGCAGAAAAAGCCAGATTTGTTTCGAGGTGGTCGAAACTACATGCGGCGGAGCTACAATTGTACTTGGGGAGCTTGGTGTATAATTCGCAGAGAATGAATAGCATCAACTCCGAGGAAACGCCATGCATGCTCGTGCAAATACACCAATGTAAGCCTCAAGTACGTGCAATGAAAAAATAGAACACTCGTCCGACAACGTGAGAAGGGGCTGGATCACTTCGTAAAATGCAGCAAAGACTTCCAGAGCCACGCATCGCATCGGGGACGCTGTGGGGAAAAGGGCCTGGCCTGGCCCAGCGATAGCACCCAAGCCAGATCTGGCTTCGGCCGGGACCCCAAAAAACCCCACTCCGCCAGAGCTCAACACTCAAAAAGCTGGCCTGAGTGTGAGGGGTTTGAGGGGTTCTCGCCTGGCGGTTCGGAGATGATTGCGGCCACCTGGCAGCTGCGGCTCAGCGGAGTTTCGGGAAGCAATTGTCGGTAAAGTTGAGCGATTCAATGAATTGCAACGAGAGACGAAGAACAATTGGAAGCGAAAATTGGGGAAATGGCCCCACAGTCACAGGCAGTGCAGCACGGGATTTGAAAAATGATGCGATTCGAGATCGAGGCGAGAAATGAAACGAGGAGATTGATGTGATTTTTTTTCTTTTTTTTTTTTTTTTTTTCTTTTTCTTGGGGTTCGAGGAGAGATGGTCGCACAGAATATCATGTTTCTGCGAGGAAATGCACTCATAACGGCCGGTACATCTGATCTCCAACGGTTAATGTTTCCACGTCTGGTGAAGGAAACCCAAAAAACATGGTCGCATCGATCCATTCAATCAATCAAGCAACACCAGCCGTTCTCGGCACTTGTCGTCCGCTATGATGGACACCACGAAGTTACATCAACTGGTGAAGTAATTACTAAGCGGTGTACCTGTATTACCCCAACTCCAGGGCCACAAGGGTAGCAACTTGGGGACTCTAGGTCTTGGAAGAACGACTGCCGAATTTGCAAGATGGCCAAGTATATGAATACTTCGTGGTGCTAATTGCTGCAAGAGCCCATTGATGCACGCCAGGGAGCAAACCGCCTTCCAATCTTGATGTATGAGTACATTAATTGCAAGTCCGATGGGTTGACAGGTGAAATCAACATTGAATTAATCGATCAATAATGGCTTTTCAGCGACTAGATCCACGCTGGTCCGCGACTCCAGGGTAGGGTAGTGTTACTGTCTGACATTCTGCACTTGCCTTTGGAATCGAGAATCTTTCCAGTACTTCGTAATAATTGTACTACCCGGATTTCAGTGCCGATCCCGATTCTAGCCCCTCTAGGAAGAAGGCTAGCTCTTACCATTGTGGGTTTGCTCCGACAGTCTCCCTCCAACCTCGTAAAGCTTGAATCCTCCGCTTCCGACATTGCTGGCTCTGTGCGCGTTGTCGACCATGATGCCAACTTAGCCACCATTCCCAGTCAGGTCCCGTCCAAGGAGGAGCTCCGTACCTCGACGGTTTACGTGGCATGAACTACTATCGTCGATGCTACCCCCGCATTGAGATCCCACTTTGATCTTGCTAGCTCAGTAGCTCTCATCAACTCAATCTCGCAGCCCCATCTCAGTCGAAGTCACTATCCCCTTTCCGACTCGCCTCCTCCCTAATCGAGTTGAACCGCAGCCGCCTCCTCGCTCAATGCTCCCAGGTAGTCATGAAATTGATTAACCCCTGCTGTTTCCCCAGGAAAGTCTTCTCTCGCTCTCTCGCCTTGCTGATCTCTACTCCCGGCATAGCTTTCCGCGAGGCGGGGTCCCGAATACGATTACCCTCATCAAGTTGACACATGAGCGAAGCTCCTCCGCTTCGGTTTCATACAGACGATAGAACAATGAAAGAGGAAGCTCTCCAAACCGGCCCGTGAGCGACCCGGCGCAATCTACCCGTTCCGCTCGTTAGTCTGCCAACCCCAGCTAATTACGAAGTACTTTTTTCCGCCGCTTGCCGAGCCCAAAATTGTCGCTTCCCGGCTCTTGAGCTCCTTGGGCTTGCCGGCCGGATAAAACCTTCCCCATCGCCGCCGCCCGAAGCGAAGTTCGGATTGGACTTGTACATTCTCTTTCTTCTTTTATTTTCGCCTTGTTTTGTGATAATAGGTGAGAATTTATTATTAGACAGCAGCCTGATTAGAAACCGGGTCTGGGTGCCACCTTGACGGGTGCACTCTCCGACGGAAATAACGGCGAGCCTCCCGACATCAGTCGATTTATTCACTTTTGTTGGGATTACATGGCCCGACATGGCACGCTGGCGTGACCCAGTAATGAGCAATGTAAGCGTGAGAGGTAGTCTGTACATTGATGCTTGGGGTCTGTTTTTACCAACGTCCTTGACTTGAAGCATTCCATGGCCTCTAGCGCTGGAGGCGGACATGGCGAGATAATGTGATGTCTCACTTACCGCATAGAGTTGACTCGGCCGAATGCCCAGCCCCGGCTCGGATTTGTCCCACATCTTTTCCGATCTTTGAGAGCAAGGGGGTTAAGAAACGGACCGCCAGAAAGAGAGATCACATGGGTTTTATGATGCTTCCGAGTCGTTTCGAGGCGTGCTCCATGTTTCCGTTGATCATTGCTGCCCCTCTTCGCTTCGTTACTCCCGAATTCCGATGGACTTTCGCCCATTCCTTCTCGGGAACGGTGCCTCTGCCACGTCTCCGCGGGCAGACATAGCTAGCTTGGAACTTGCGCCCGCCCCGTGCCACGTCCCCCTTAGCCTATCCTTGGCCATTCACCAGAGCTTCAATGCAATCTCCACCAGTTCTCGATGCTTCCCGAGTGAGAGTTAGCCCGCTCATCATACGCCAGAGCCGGGTCTCCCGCTCTCGTTTCGTACGGGCGGTCCCAGCTGGTGGGCGAGAACTTGATAGCGCAAGAATATGGGGAATGGCTCGTCGCAGGATCTGGCCGAAGGGATCAATTGCCATGGCGATCCCAGAGACTAAAACGTTAGCTCCATTCTCCGATTACCCCGTCAGTTGAGTCTGGGGTGGAGGGCGCCTCGACAGCTGTTACAAAGTGGTAGTTAGCAAGGGTAAACAGGAATGGGACGGAGTACTATACAGCAAAAGCCAGAGGAAATGGCCCATGGGTACACAAGAATAGTGGCAGGAGAAGCTCTTCGAAATATATATGGGACGTTGTCCAAGTGATGTTAAACCTGGAAGTTGTTGTTGGTACTCCAATGCCTCCTACACTTTATCTGCCGGAGTCTTTTTGCCAAAGGCCCAAGGATGAAAGGCAGGGCATAGACTTTAAGTCATAAGCATCACATTTATATTATTGTGAAAGTAAAGGCGGCTTTAGGGAGAATTTTCATCACATCAGTATTTGCAATGTCTCTTGTAATATTGATATGGTCTCAATTTACCATTAAAAAGGAGAACTAATAACATATATAGAGATCTATATATATCTCCAACTGAAGGTAAACCTCTCTCCTATTCTCCCCCAGAAACAGGGAACTCGACAAACAAAAGGATTCGGGAAATGAGCTGCTTCGGTTGGTAGATACTCTAGCTCAAGCGCTGAAATCTACCAACATCCAACATCTATTTGCCTGGGCCACCGGACCCGCAGGTAGGTCAAGCCCTGACATGCCGGAAGATATACAACCCATTTCCACCTTTTCCATAAACGTTTCATATCCCTCATGACCAGGATCATACACTTCGTGGCCCTCGTCCCTCAACCATCAAAGAGAAAAGAAAGAACATCCTCCGGCATCCTTCCCCCCTCCCACCAACAGACAAGATCCTCTCAAACGACGCAAATTCTCGGCGCAAAAAAAAAACAAGAAACCTGCCGCCGCCTAACCTAGCGAAAAGGAGGTTGACAAAGGTCCACTTGTCATTGATGGATCAGTGACCTGTCCACCCTTGACCCCTTGACCCGTTTTGGAGGTACAGCAGTGACACTCCACAATGCACTCTGTGAGTGTATACTCTTGGAGCATTGCAGAGTGTCCCATCTATCCTGGCCAGCAACCTGGTATAGGTTGTTGTTCTTCTGGATGTACAGTAAAGAATGGGGGATTCCCCATTGACATAGGTTCTCAGCAACCACTACCTGATATCACAGTAGGGGTCTGGGGCCAGCTGAGCTAGGGACACTCGTATAGCGTAAAATAAATGCACACATACTCACCCTCTTTCTTTGCAATGCTCGGTGAGTGGTGAGTGGTGAGCGTGTGCTCGTCACCAAGAAGGAAAGACACACAATCGAAGGCCTAGCCATCCGAATCTGCGTTACCCACATGGTCCGCCATCAAAACGAGATCGTACTTGATCCCGTGCAGGCGCTCAATCCGCACCCACGAATCCCGCCGCAAGCAGGCGGAAACAGCCCGTCCGCAATAAATACTAGATTTATGCCTCCTATAACCTGCATCCTCGGCTGCTCCGACCAAGAATGCAGGTATGGGCATAGGTACGACGGTGGCTATCGCGGGCGAGGCTCCAAAGCGCGCTGCTGTCGCCAGTGGTCTCATTAACACCTGCTGGCGGAGACGGTTTGGGAATGTTTTTGTTCCAGGAAAGAAAGGTTTACTGGAAGGAAAAAATGGTGCTTTATTTGGTGTGAGGTTCGGCCTACACAGGTCAGCCGGACCTGCAACGGCTACATATCCATATTTACTGGCGTCCGCACGAGTATACGTCTCAGATGCCCTCGTCATCCTCGACCGGTAGAGGGGTGCGAGTCCCATTCATAATGGGAGGAGTGAGGGTCCCATTGAACCTTGGAGGAGGGAGATTCCAATTGACACTATGAGGAGTATCACTACGCAGACTTGACCGCCGAGCCCTGGGGTGAACCGATCGTACGGTGAAGGAGTCATGCTCCCTGCCATCAGTGGTCGAGGGAGACCAGAGCCCGGCGGGTTGTCTACTTGCTTGCCTAGACAGCTCCTCGTTGATGTCGGACGGAGCAGCGCTCGAGAAGGACACTCGCCGGTTGCGCCTGGGACTTGTGCTGGCGCCGTTCACGGCGGATTCCAAGGCGTGGTCCCTTGGAGGTTGAGGAATCGTGTGTGTAAGGGTCGGGTCGTCATACCAGGGCGTAGGATGCCGGGGTGGTGAAAAGGAACTGGGGCTAGGAGGAGGTGAAGGCTTAGGTTCGCGGTCGGCTTCGTCAGTCGCGGAGTGGTTGAGAGGCTCGAGGGGGATGTCTGAGTTGTTTGAGTTGCTAGTTGACGAGGGACTCGATAGCGGTTGGCATAGAGCGTTGTCATCATCGTTCAGGCCGTCGGTCTGGGTGCCTTGTGTGTTGGTAGCGGGAGGATCGCCGACGAGGGTCTGATGACTTGTGGCGGCTCCTGGACTTGAAGGATGGTCATTCCCTATTCCGCCACGAGAAGAACCTGAGCTTGAGCTGGAGTGTCTGATTGGGGTATTTGTCCCTCCTACGGGCTCGATGTCTTCGAAAGCGCGCTCACGAAGCCCCCGGCCTCTGTCCCTGTTTTGATCGACCCGGTGATACAAAAGAGCAAAACATCCCAGGAACAGCGCAAGAACAAGTACTCCAAGAAATACTGCACTGGCAATTGCTGCACTCCTCACATCCAAACCAGTACCAAGATAGGGAATCTCCTGGTATTCTGTCACCGTCACGACAGGGATACTCGCTGTGACGGTAACATTTTTCAGCCCATACATAGAAGTTGCTGAAAGGCCACTTGGAGCAGTGGCCAGCTGGCTTGGGGCAGACTTGAGACTGATGTTCATTGTATATCCCTGTACGAAGTATTGCAAGAGGAGAAAGATTAGCTACGATTTACAGCTAGGGAGTAGAGAAGATTAACCCCAACTTCACTTACAAGTTCTGATTTGTATTTGATATTTTTTTGCAAGGAGGAAGTGGAGAGTAGAAGCTTAGCCTGTCACTATTAAAAGATTAGTCCAAAGCCCAACTGAGAGTAGAAGAAATAGTAGAAAATGGGTATGCCCCAGTAAAAGCATAGGTCCTCTGTCTTTTAAATAGAGTACAGGGACAGAGACCCAAACTAGGGATTAACATACCAGGTTGAAGAGTAGATAAGGTAAGACGACTCTTAATATTCGTGATTTAAAGTAGACATGATACCTCAAAAAGGGGTACGACTCTCTACTCTCTTGCTGCTTGGAGACAAAATTGATTGAATACAGAGGCTCTGAAATGGGTTTGAAGGTAGAAGTTAGATGATAGATGTGGTGGTAATGAAATGGTGATGATGAGGGCTGTATTGTTGGATTTGAAATCTGCAGAACTGGAAGTTGTGAGATGGGAGGAAAAGAGGGCAGGCTCAGTAGTTGGGTCCTTTATCTAGGAAAGATTTCTCCAGATGATTAGGGCTCTAGTCTTCCTCCAGTTATCTATAAATCGTTCCTTCCCTTCCAGAGGAGAGTCAGTAATTCACAGGCTGGGACTCACAAGTTAAAGAGAATGAAGTGTGTTCTTAAACTAGAACTGATAAGACGCTCTTTCCTTCATGGACATCTCACATGTTTCTCTATATAGCATTAATCTTCCGGTAGACTTCAAGTTTTTAACTCTGGGTGGAAGTCACCAGTCTCTTTTGTCCCATTATTAAACAATATCTAACTTATTGTCCCATCACTGTATCTTCACTACTCGATATAAAGGTCATGGACTCCATTGAAAGAGTAGCCAAGTCCCTCGGTATCTGTCTTGCCCTCCCATGCTCTTCAGGGATCCAAGTCCGTCTACCCTCTCTCACAACTGGTGCCGAAAGCTGGATAGCACCGTACAGTCCAAGGTCATCATCACCAGATACCCAGTTATACTCTTCCTGTTGAAGATAACCGTCACCTCGGTCGACACATGCTTTCTGGCCACCAAGGCAGGGCCAGAGAGTTGATGGTGCGACCTGGTAGGTGTGGAATCGGATAGGATGGGAGAGAGGCTGCGGGAACAGAGACCTGAGAAGGGAGATGGTATATTCCCGCGTGAAACCACAAATACGAGCGGAATCAACAAGACCGTGCAGCGACTTGAGAGGGTTGCATATGCTCAGATATTCGTCGGGGCAGTATTCGACCGAGTCTAGGAAACGGTTAAATTTGATCTTTGACAGCATATGAGGAGAGGTCGTCATACCAAATGCAGTTATCATTTCCTCCGAAAACGGACCACATGGTCGAATGCCGTAGTACCTTCGACAGAGGAGGATGAAACTGGTCATAGTTGAAATTCCTCTTCTCCTTTCTTGTGAATGGGCGAAGTCTCCGAGAAGCCTCTTCAAGTTTGCCGTACCTGGACGCAGAAGTTGCGCTGATACGCTAGCACTGAAACCAAACCGCGTCATATCAATCTCGACTGTCAAGTTCTGAATATAAGGTCCATACTTCTGGAGCCATTTCGTAGATAATGGGCTCAGACATGGTCCGATATACGGGTTGTAAATGACGTGGAATCGCCGAGCCATGAGAAAAGATAGGAGCGCGTCTCTTCGGAACTCAAAGCTAACCTCAAAGTAAGGCTGAAGAGGCGTCGATGAGTCACATAATGACGTAAACTCATTCTGGCGCCAGACGTCCTTGGCCCATCTGGTAGCTGTGAGGAGGATAGGCCCCTCTACTGGTTGGTCCTGCATCACATACTGCCATATCAACAACCTCACTTCAGCGGGAAGGGAAAAGTAGCCGTGTCTCGCCTTCACCGGCAGGCGGTTGTGTTCCCGGAGAAAGAGGTCCACAGACTTTTGAAACTCGACGGCTTTGTCCGGTCCACCGGTTCCATTGGGGTACTGATGGAACACAATGTCAACTGTGCGATCCCATGGGGGAACTTCAACAGGTTGTTCCTCGTCAGACCTCTCCGAGTTTATACTCAAGGGGGTTGAGATGTGCTCGTGGGAAAATCCTCGGAACGGATTTGATCTGACAGACGTTGGGGTGTTCGAGGACGGCGACGGTGGTATCGGGGTCGAGACGGACCGAACTCGATCGATGAGCTGGGATAGCGATGGCTCTTTCTTCAGCCGCTGCTTTAATGAAGACTTTACCGATGTGCTAGAGTTTCCCGAGGTGCTGGATCTGAGAGACGCCCCAAATCTCACCGCTCTTGGGGTGGAAAGCGGAGTATTGGTTAGATGGTCTGGGCTGCTGATTTGAATATCCATTCTGCGGTGGGATAATGATGGGTCGAGTGAGTGGGTTGTTCAGCAGGTAAAGAAACGAGGTGAGATTACACCTTTTTGAATTCCTTGGATCCGACCCTGCTTTTAGCTGTGGTTTACCCAAGATTCAAAGAAATTCAGAATGTGAAATGGCAAAGGTGGGTGACATGTCCTTTGTCTGAGTCAGATCTTGTGACAGGATCGGACTTCTTGAGATTCCCATCTAGTTATTTTCCTGCTCCTTTGATTCACCAGAAGAGAGATGTCGAATCTGTGGTCTTGAGCCCCAAGGTTTCATACCGCCTCTGGAAACTGGAAATAGCTCAAGATCGGGGCACTGTCCAAGGCCTAAGGGCAATGCCAAAGGCAGGTGCGACCGCAATAAATAATGTCTCCTCAAAGTCTCCGCCACTTTGGAAACTCCCACATCTAAACATATATCATACTTGTATCCGATGATATACCCGGAACATAGATATCAATTGGTGGAGATCGAAACCATCGGGCTCAACTTACACACGACACCCAACACGACCTACCTAGGAAGGGCGAGTATTGGGCCAACAGCAGTACAATAAATGGCGAACCATCCGAGAAGAAAGGATTTTGAGAATATGAAATAATCATTTGACATCATCTACAAAATTGGCTAGTCAAGCTAGAGCCGTTCTACTGGGTAGCGTCCGATGACCCTTGACCGTGCCTTGAAGGTGTCCCAAGTCATGGACGGCAGTAGCGAAACCGAAACGCAATTCTCGAATGAGTAGACTAGATAGTCTTTATAGGCGTGAAATGACTCAAAATGAGGAATAAAATGCTATATTCTAGTTATCATAGAGAAAAATCGAATCGAGACTCGTGCAGAGGTGTGTGAAGCTCCATGAAGCGTCGTCGTCGTCGTGATGTCGTTTCATTATCACCACGTGACCTGTTGCCACCCTCCGCCGATAAGATAACAGATTGTGGGGGCGGGGTATCTTTCTGGTCTCTTTTTTTCTGGTAGCTTCCCGAAGGTCCAGTTCAAGCAAGAAATATTATCCATCGCCTCGATATTTAGCTGTACGTCCGTCGGCTTGTCTGCCCTGTTCTCCCAGACCGCCGAAATATTACATTTTTTTTATTGTTCTTTTTTTCTCGCAAACGATAACCATGTCGGCCCCTGTACCAAGAAACTTCGACGCTGAGAATGCCGATAACCTCGAGGATGTATGCATGATCGACCCCTTACCTGAGGCGCAGTGCAGCTAACTTCGTATCCAGATCGAGAGACAATTCGCCGTCAAGGGTTCGTTTCGCGACATCAAGCTTGTCTTTCTATAGCCAACCTCGGCGCTAACCCTTTTCACAGCCGTCCAGCACATGCAGACCTACTGGTCGATCCTCGAACGAGTCAAGGGCTCGGCGCTTCGCCTGACGCGCTGGGACGACGAGATCTACGAGCACCTCAAGGAGGCTTTCCCCGAGTTCGACCCTGCCGAGACGATTGATGAGGATAAGATGAAGAGCAAGGAGGGAAAGGAGAAGTGGCGGACCTTTATGATGAAGTATGACAAGAAGGTGGGAGAGTTCAACTTTGGAACGATGTTGAGGTCGAGCCCCAAGTTTGAGTACGGTCGTGAGGAGACTATTTTTGGTATGGTGTCTTTATTCGCTACTTCTTTTCTTTGTGCTTTGGCTGGAGTAATACTGACATTTGAACAGTCCCAAGGATGCAGTTTTATGCCATCGAGATTGCGAGGAACCGCCACGGCTTGAATGACTGGATATGGGAGCAGGCTCAGAAGGAGAGCTCGAAGTGAAGTCCGGGGGCAAGGAATAGTCTTCACGGACGCTAATTGAGAACGATGCCATGATACCACAATAGAGACGGGACATACATAAGAAAACGATGATTGATGGATGTTTGGAAGTGCCGGTTTTAACGCGGCATGTGCGGCTTGCGCCGAGGTTCGGAAATGGACTTTACAATGGAAAGCTAATATATCCCTGGCTAGGCAGGAATTATCCTCCTTGTTCCAATCGAGTGCAAGCTTTTGGCGTGTTAAGGCTCGCTTATGGCCTTGAGCAAAACGAGCACAGTTTTGGATCGCCTTGCTCGAGGCGCCACCTCCAATCTGTACCATTTCCGGCATTCTAGCTCGTATTTCTTCAAGTCTAAAGATAGTTGACTGTACTGGCCGTATTGGACGAGTGTTTGGGTCGATGTCTTCGAGCCAGCCAAAGGGGCGAATTAACCTGCTTTTGCGTCTCGTTTTCTTTTACTCCCTTTTCCTTTTTCTTTTCCCTTTTTGAGGGGTCGTTAGCGAGAGAGCTTTGGCCGAAAATCAGTCTCATTTTCCCTCGACACCACCATGCGACGAGGGGCTCAATCATTTCAACCGCCCTGAGAGGTGAGCGCTTTCTACTATTACAATGCAACTAGTATTTATGGAGTTTAGCCTGTACTTTTGACTTGTGTCTTTTGGCGACTGCAAAACATCGAGGGAGGGGAAAACGAGGCTTAGACTTACTTACAATGGCCGTTCCCCGCACCTCCGATTCCAGGTCCGACAGCACCGGCCAAATTCCCGATGGGGACCCACAATTCTCGGAGAAGACGCTGGACATCAACATCAACAGGATGAACAAGCTAGGAGTTTATCGTAGATTTAGTCTAAATAGTCCATAATATTTTTATTTTCTTGTCTTGAAATAAAATCTAAACATGTTGTTTATTTTTAGATTCTTTTGATGCAGTTGAATGATATATCACCCTCTGTTCTCTCTGTTCCTGTCCCACCGACCAATGTGAAGAAAGCCCCGAAGCAAGGGAGACTGTTACCCTCTCCCTTCAAGAATTCGCCCGAGTCGTAATGCATGCATACCAGTGCACAGCCATGGCATGTAGGTCATGAGCCATTCCTTTGACAACTTACCAACTTCTCATACCAGGCCTTCTCATCTTGTTCTATTCTCAAGGGAAATCCCACCTCATCCATCTTAGACCTCATTTCACCTCCAATGCCCCATCCCAAGCCTAAACGGACTACTCGGCCAGCGCCACCACCGAGATGAATATGTTTAAGAAGCTATTCCAGAGGCGGAAGAAGAAGCAGCAATTCCGAAGGAGGAACCAGCCGCCAAGGAAGAAATTCCCGCCGCCGAAGCCATCATGGAAACACCTCTTTGCCTTCACTACCCGACGCGACTCAGCCACCCTCTCCTTCGCCCTCCTTACCTGTCTCGCTACTAGCGGTCTCAACGCCTTCCTACCTATCGTCTATGGTATCATCTTCGACGCCATTTCCCAATTCGGCTCGGGGTCGGTAGAAAGTAAGAAGTTTCTGACGGCGGTGGTGAAGTGGGCTGTGGTCTTGGTGGGCATGGGAGTAGGCACCTGGATAGCTAATGGCTCCATCATGGGTGCTTGGATACAGTTTGGAGAACGGCAGGCCAGGACTGTGAGGAAAGAGATTTTCAAAAGTCTCTTGGTGAAGGATATGGCGTGGTATGACTCGCAGGCCGACGGGATATCGAGTCTACTAACTCGAATCGAATCGTATATTGTCCCTTTCTCTCCTCTTGCTATCCAATGATAGCATCTCAAGCTACGGGAGTGGACACTGACTTGGTGACAAACCAGACAAACTCGCGAGCTACAACTAGCAACCTCCCAAGTCTTCGGCCTCCTCATCTCCGACTTCCTCACAGCCCTCGCCTCCATCTCCATAGCCTTCTACTTCTCCTTCCGCCTAACCCTCGTCCTCCTCACCACCATTCCCATCTCCCTCATCATCTTACACTTCATCGTCTCGCCCCTCGCGCCCGCCATCCAAGCCCAAAAGCAGCACCTAGCCGAAGCGTCCAAGCTCGCCTCCGCCTCCATCACCGCCATCGACCTCGTCAAGATTTTCAACGCCTTCGACACCGAAACGTGGCATTACCTCAAAGCCATACGCAAAGCCGCCGCGCAGTATCTCATCCAGGCGAGGTGCAATACCCTCCAGATCGGCTACGGGCAGTTCTTGACCATTTCGCTGTTCTTCGCGGGGTTCTGGTATGGTGCTGCGTTGGTCGATTGGGGGGCGAGTCCCGGGAGTATTCTTACTACGTTTTATGCGACGTTGTTGGCGTTTGAGGGGTTTGAGTCTGTTATGCCGCAGTGGTTGGTGTTGTCGAAGGGGATGGCTGCTGGGCTTGAGTTGAGGGAACTTACGAGGAATGATGAGGTTATGGGGACTGATAAGGAAGGACATTTCATATCATGGCCTTCCAGCTGCGTAGGGCATGTTACCCTTGAGAATGTAAGTGTTTTTTACCCGGACGCTGAGCTATTACCTGGGTTATTCTCCCTTTTCTAAACCTGTCGATCTAAATCCAGGTAAGCTTCGCCTACCCATCCAATCCGACAAAACAGGTCCTCGCTCCATCCAATTTCGTCTTCCCAGCCGGCCAGCTCACATTCCTCGTCGGCAAGAGCGGCTCAGGCAAAAGCACTATCAGCAACCTAATACTCCGATTCTACGACCCCGACAGCGGCGAGATCCACGTTGATGGCCGGCCTCTAAAGACGCTCAACCTCGAATGGCTACGAAAAAATGTGACACTAATACAGCAATCGAGCGTCCTGTTCAACGACACCTTTTTCCAAAACGTCGCGCTTGGAGACCTCGAGGACCCGGATTCCGTATCGAGGGAACAAGTTAAATCTGCGTGCGAGGCGGTGCTGCTTCAGTCGACTCTGACTTCGTTGCCTCAGGGCTGGGATACTGTGGTCGGGCCCGGGGGACATAGTTTGTCCGGCGGTCAGAGGCAGAGAGTCGCTCTTGCGAGGGCGAGGTTGAGGAATACGCCGGTGTTGATCCTGGATGAGGTCACGAGCGGTCTGGATCGGTTGAGCCGTACTCTTGTGATGGAGGCATTGCGGGAGTGGAGGAGGGGGAAGACTACTATTGTCATCACGCACGATGTTTCTCAGATCGAGGAGGGTGATTATACCTACGTGATGGACAAGGGAGAAGTCGTGGAAGAAGGACACAGGAGCCATCTCCTGGAGAATGAGGATAATCTTTTCGCTTCGCTGGTCGCCGCTGCTAGGGATGATGCCGACATAGGCGAAGACTCGTCCTCCAAGGAGACATCGGCTCGAGAGTCGTCCAACAGCGAAGTCCTCGCCCCACAGCCTGAAAAGCCCAAGTTTGCTAGGAGCCGGCTCTCCGTTCGTCTCCTAGAGTCCATTGAACGCGACTTCAGACATTCTCGCCAAAGTCTACCCAGAGGCCCAATTCTCGTCGGGAACCTGGGCTACTCGAACAGTGTCAGGGCGAGCCGCCGACGGGAGTCCATAATGCAAAGTAGCGATTCTAGCGAGCATCGACGGCTGCATGCGCGAATGCTGGCTAGAGGACCACGAACCGAAGATACTATGTTCAAGAAAGACGGAGCGTTGGGTAGCGAAGACAGCCTCGACTCGAAGAAGAGGACTGTTCCTCCTGAACCTGACAAGCCTCGTGCCTCTATTGAACTTCTCGAGATCATGGGCCGCTCCATCCAGGACTCTCGCCGCAAATCATCACCCAGCGCCAGGTTATCCCACAGCAACAGACAAAGCAGCCTTCCAGGAGAGGAAAACCAAAAAGAATCGAAAAACAGCTCGACGGATGGAGAGAAGAAGGGCGACTACGACATTAACACGTCGCTCTCAACAATCATTCTCACCGTCTGGCCCAACCTCACCAACTTCCAACGCCTCGCCTTCCTCACAGGCCTCGCAACCTGCATCATCACCTGCGGCGCCAACCCAGCCTTCGCGTACTGCTTCGCACAACTCCTCAACGCGTTCTGGGTCCCCGAGAACCGCATGGAAGTCGGCAAGCCGTGGGCGCTAGCGACGCTCGGGATCGGCGTCGCAGCGGGGGTCATGGATTTTACGACTAGGTTCCTGATGGAGTATACGGGCCAGTGCTGGATCAATGCGCTGCGCATGGAGGCTCTTTCGCGCATCCTCCGACAGCCGAAGACGTGGTTCGACACGTCTGAGAATAGCGCTGGGAAGATTAGCGAGTGTTTGGACCGGAACGCTGAGGAGATGCGGAATATTGTTGGGCGGTTCCTGCCTAGCATTCTCATGGTGGTGGGGATGGTTACGGCGGCGATTACATGGGCTCTCGTCGTGTCGTGGAAGCTTACGCTCGTGGCTCTCTCTACGTTGCCGGTGTACATCGGTACGCTCAACTTGCTGTCGCACATGAGCAGCAAGTGGGAAGCGAGATGCAACGACGGCGCCAAAATGGCCAGCAACGTGGCGAGGGAGACCTGTATAAACATTCGCGTTGTGCGGGCACTGACCCTCGAAGGGTACTTTTCCAAGAAGCACGAAGAGGCAACGGCGAAGCTCTCGGCGCTCGGCCTCAAGAGAGCTGTGTACACGGGCTTTTGCTACGGATTACAACAATCTATAAACCTCTACGTGACGGCCCTCGTCTTCTACTACGGCGCCTACCTTCTCGCGGGCGCGAAGGAGATCGCCCTAGCGGACGTGGTTCAGGTTATTAACCTGCTCTTACTGTCCCTCGGAATGGCCTCGGTGATTCTGTCGTCGATGCCACAGATTTCCGCAGCGCGGGCGACCGCTATCCATATGCTCAACTACGCTAACTTGCCTTTGAGCTCGTCGTATGAAAGTACGGGGACGAAGAAGGCTTTCACGCCGTTTCCGATATTGTTCAGGAGTTTGTCGTTCGCATACCCTTCGCGGCCGAGTCAGCGGGTGCTTAGGAACCTGGAACTCCGGATCGATGCGGGGACAACTACAGGAATTGTTGGCCCGTCGGGGTGCGGCAAGAGCACCCTCCTCTCTCTACTCCTCGGCCTCTACGAGCCCTCGAAATCACCTGCAACCCGCATCAACGACAGCAGTGCAACTCTTCTCGACGGATCATCCCCAACTCTCTTCTTCGGAGGCATCCCCTCCTCCCAAGTCGACATCGAACACCTCCGCTCCATGACAGCCTACGTCCCCCAAACGCCCTTCCTCTTCCCCACCACCCTAACCGAAAACATAGCCTACAACATCCCCGAGAACCACCCGCTTCGCTCGGCCGCCAACATCGAAGAAGCAGCGCGCACGGCGGGAATCCACACGTTCATCGCCAGCCTGCCGGACGGGTACGCGACGCTCGTGGGCGACGGCGGACAGACGCTTTCGGGGGGCCAGGCGCAGCGCGTGTGCATCGCGCGGGCTTTGGTCAGGAGGCCAAGGTTGCTGATCTTGGATGAGCCGACGAGTGCGTTGGATGCGGAGAGTGCGGAGGCGGTGAGGGGGGCTAT
>SJVG01000733.1:0-19531 GCA_034774675.1 Scedosporium minutisporum
AGGAAAGGGGGGGGCGTGTATCTGTAGCCGAGAGCGTACTAGTGTATTAGACCAACACTACCAAGCACGACTCCAATGCTCAACTCTTCTCCCCTAGTGTACCTTGTACACAAAGCTGGCTCATAGTACACGCTACGACCACGAAGTAATACACCACAGCACAGGAGACCAATGTGTGCTTCACCCTTTTTCTCCAGATTCTCGCCAGGCAATGGAGAGAACTGGAGAAGATCGAAGAAAAAGGCACAAAAGTATAATAACCAACGCCCCCCTCCCCCACCATCCATCGTTGCCTTCTTGGCCCTTTTTGGCCTTCTGAGGATCTCGAGCTTGGGCCTGTCAAGACATTCGCCTACCCCAACCCATGGTTTCCGGCTTCGTCATCTCTTCCAATACCTGTACAGTCACTAAGCGTAGTTGAAAGCTTCTTGCTCTTCCTCTCTTGCCCATCTTAAACTTGTCTTACCTTCCAACATCATCATCCAACCACACACCCCCCTTTCACACATCGTCATCGTCGTGACTCGTCTTCCTCACCACGAACATCTTACACCACCTGCTCCTATTTCTTAAACGTGAGCCGTCCAATGCTCGAGACACTATCAGTAATCCTACCAAAGCAAAGGAGTGTTGAAGCTTCTTCCATGGGAAGCAGTCTGTCAGTTAGGTGTCATCGCACCCTAAGATCTCAACTTATACCTTAAAAGGTCGCATCTCATTCCGTCTTCGTCTTCGATGTCGCGATAACAACCAAAGGGCTCCTGAACAACATCTCCACTCAATTCACCACTTTTTTTCCAACTGCAATTTCCAACTCCCGAAAACTTAGAAAAGGACAAAAAAATTAAATAAATAATTCTCGAAAAAAATCCGAAGCTTCTCGATCTCGCGTTAATACGTCTTGCTTCCACTACACCAACCAAACACCAGAGCCTACCTTGAAAGCTATCTCGACCTCGACCCCTTATATAAGAAACAGAAAACGGAAGAGCCATTTTGAGTCTTAGAAACGCGAACCAAGAACACCATGGCGTCCCAGAGTAATCCGACGCCGATTGCAATCAGCCCTGCCCCCGTGCTGGCGCCGGCGACCAGCAAGCCCGACGCTACATCAGTCCCAGGAGCCACCCTCACGCCCGGAAAGACGCCTCTGCAGAGGGCCTCGTCGCCTCCGAACCCGAAGAAACGCGCCTCTTCGAGCCCCGATGCTTCCGGTCCGGCCAAGGTCACCAAGAGGCGTGCGGCGAGGGCCTGCGTGTCATGCCGCGCTCGCAAGGTGCGGTGCGATGTTGTGGAGGGCGCGCCGTGCGGGAATTGTAGGTGGGACAACGTCGAGTGTATTGTGCAGGAATCTCGAAGGAGAAAGTGAGTTACATTTCCTTGGTTTTTCAATTCTTTTACATTCTCGGACCTCTCTTCCCCTCATTTTTATCTGTTTTTATTTCGTTTGGATTTTCCAACCGTACGACTCCAAGCTTCCTCCATCTTGTGATCGCCTGTCAATTGCAGATGGACGCTTGAGCTGGTTGGTCTTCCCCCATCCTTTCCCCAGGATCCTGGCAGGCACTTCGGTGTACAGTACAACCAGGAACAATTGGTGACCTTTACTTTTCGCTGGGTGTGGCGAAGACGGGTGAGCGGAAGTCCAGTCCCATGACCCTGCCACCGCCGCCACGGGACGAGGGGAGGAAATACCAGGATTGAACGTCCAGCAATGACGCAACCTGCATATCAATGCCAAAGACAATGCTCCTTGTTTCCGTTTACTGGAACATTGGGACAATTCGAATGGCACCTTTCCAAAAAGGAAAAAAATCCATGCTAGCACACCGAATTGTCATCTCACACGAACGCGATGTTTGGGAAATACATTGGAATTGCCCAGAAATACTAACCAGTGCGCTTTGAATTTTTAGGAAGAATATCCATCAGCTCGCCGCAAATGCCGCGGCCGCTAGGCACATGTCCTCGGGGGCCGAGGCCCAGGTGAAGCCTGTCTCCGGGATCGGCGCCAATCCAATCCCTATCACGAGCTCGCCGTCGCTACTTGGCACTGATGCGGCTGCTTCGCTGAATCCCGGCGCCGGGAACGCTGGCTTGTTTCTGGGTGCCGGATTGAGCGGTGCGTCGCCCAATCTGCTGTGTAAGTGTGCTTTAATATCTATTTTTCCCTGCATTTTTAAATCCAATGTCACCCGGCCATCTACACCTCGTACAGCAGACGCCGGTGACCACTCCTTTGGCTTCGTGGCGGTGGGTCACAAGTGCAGGGGACGAGTCAAGTTGCGACTCCTGCAGGCTCGGAGCAACTTCCTTCCCCCACTGTCACATGCGAACTCGAAGGAAGAACTGTGTCGCGAAAGAAACGGAAGGACAAAGAACGGCAAACTGAAGAGGCGGAAAGTCAAAAACGGAGGAGAAAAAAGGACGAGTAGAGAGCAATTAACTAATTCGTGTTAATCTCTAGACCAACAACCCGGCTATGGCAACATCACAGACGAGAACTCGCGCCGTCTATTGACGAGTCTTCTTAACCAGGTTGCCCTCTTCGGTGGAAATTCTCAATTTCTCGGGAACCCTGAGGAGCCCGACGTCAGCACTCTTCTCCCGCCCTTCATCCGCCCATTCCCCGCAAAGGTCTCAACTCAGGATGTGAAATTCCTGCGTGAGAAGGGCGCTCTCAGCCTGCCCACCACTGCTCTCCAGAATGCGCTCGTCCAGGCCTACGCCGAGTATGTGCATCCTTACATGCCGCTCTTGGACATGCAGGACTTCCTCAGCCTCATCAACGCCCGAGATGGGTCGCGCGGTCAGCTCAGCTTGTTCCTGTACCAGGCTGTCATGTTTGCCGCTACGGCTTTCGTCGACATGAAGCCGCTCAGGGAAGCTGGTTACCCCACTAGGAAGGCCGCCCGCAAGGCCTTCTTCCAAAGAACCAGGGTAAGCTTTGATTTTTAGCCCTCATGGCAGCGGCGTATAGTAGCTGCTTGCCCTTCGAAGTCAATCCTAATCGAGTTCACAGTTGTTGTACGATTTCGACTACGAGTCCGACCGAGTTGTCCTTGTTCAGGGTCTCTTGCTAAAGACATTCTGGTACGAGAGCCCCGACGATCAGAAGGACACCTGGCACTGGATGGGTGTTGCCATCAGCCTTGCCCACACCATTGGCCTCCACCGCAACCCCACAGCGTCGAACATGCCCCCCAAGAAGCAGAAGCTGTGGAAGCGAATCTGGTGGTCCTGCTTTATGAGGGACCGCCTTATCGCGCTCGGCATGAGGCGCCCTACCAGGATTAAGGACGAGGATTTCGATGTTCCCATGCTGGAGAAGACTGATTTCGATATCGAGTGCCTCCCCGACGACAATACCGTAGTCACTCCTGACTGCGCCGTCATGAGGGATCTCTCTGTCCAGGAAGACCTTGCTGAGTTGTGCGTTGCCAAGGCCCACCTCTGCATTCTCATCAGCCGTATGCTCAAGGCTCAGTACTCGGTCCTCGCAAGAGATAAGTCTCAACCAGAGAACACGACCCATAGCACCATGATGCTTCTACCCAACAAGGCCAACAATGTTGAGATGGTCAAGACCGTGGACCTCGACCTCATTTCCTGGGAGAGCGCCCTTCCCGAGTCCTGCCAGTACCGCCCCCTGACGCCTCTTGACGTCCGCGATGGAAAGTCGACTGTTGCCGTGCACCGCACGCTCCTCCACATGGTTTACCACACGACAGTGTCTGCTCTGCACCGACCTCAGTTCCTCCCCGCCTCGCCAGTCCACGCGCTTATGGCGTCTCGTCCCGTCCAAGAGATGGCAAGGATCCGAGTTCGCGATGCTGCCACTCGCATCACGCTGATGGCTGCAGACCTTCACCGCTACAGGCTTGAGCGATATCTCCCCACATCTGGTGTTACCGTCGTTCTGCCTGCCATGATCATTCACCTTTTGGACATGAAGAACCCCGTGCCCCAGACCCGCGAGCGGGCCATTCGGGGATTCAAGCAGTGCATGAAGGTAATGGAGAGGTTGCGAGACATTTACGCTGCCGCGGATTACGCCGCCGGTTTTCTAGACGGCGCGCTTCGCAAGGCCTCTATCGACCTCAGCGCCTCCTCCACACCAAACGTTACTGTGCCACCGCCTCCTACCAAGTACGCCCCTCAGGGTGTTTCGGCGCAGACCCCGCCTCCGGAAAATGCGCCCTACATGACAACTCCCGAGGCGTCGTTGTATACGGCGAGCTATTCTCAAGAGCAGCCCACCGCCACCACCTTCACTCCTCCCGCGACTATGGCAACTCCCGTCGCGATGTCCGCAACGTCCCCACCTCATACGGAGAAGGACATTGACTCCGCTACCTATGGACTTACTCCTAGCGCAAGCGGATCATCCGAGGAGATGAATATGGACTACGACATCATGCAAAACGGAGGCCACAATGGTGTCTCTGGCCTCGGAGAGGGCAACTGGAACGCCGATGTGGATATGGACCAGTGGCTCCAGTTCCCTCCCGAAGGTGTCAGCAACTCTGATGATTCCTTCATGGCAGGCATGTTCAATGACGATTCTGCCGCGCAGTTGGCGCCCGAGCAGGTTCTTCCGTGGGCGACTGCGTTCTCGACGGAGGGCGCCTCTGTCGACCAGACAAATGTCGGCCCTGTCGATGTGGCTGTTCAAATATAAAAAACTTGTTTTCTATTTCCCTGCCAGCGGATCCCGCCTCTAGGACTCTGGACATTCAAATCGGCTATCTAGCCCAAACATACAAATTATGTAATCATTTCCTGTTGTTTTCTTTTTTTTACTTGTTCGAACACCCACGACGGGGACATTTTTTATTCTCATTATATCAAAGGGGTTTTACCTGGGAGAGGCACAAAAGCTATTCAGAAAAGTTTTCAGTTGGACTTTTTAACGAGAAAGGAAGTTTCGGGGTTCCATGGAGTCGGGAAGGGGATAAGGGAGTATATTATCTTGCTGTTGCCATGTTCTATATCTATCTGGATGGACGGATTCATTTTTTTTCTTCTTTTATATTTTACTGAGAAAAGGCCGGTTCGATGTGCCGTGCCAAAATACGAAGTGGGGCCGATGGCCCCGCATACGTCTCCGATTCTTGCCGGGATCGAGCCCCGGCGAGATCGGCATTTATACGTTTGGATACGCTTTTTGGAAGATGTATCTACCTGAACTGGAGGGGATGAGGGAAAATCAAAACGAAATATACGTTGCGAACATTGAAATTTGGTTCTTTACCTTGCTTGTGGTTATGTGAGTTGAGTGATGCATACGACTAGCTGCTCAATCCGCAGGTCCAGTAGCTCTCGTTTGAAGCGGTGTTGCTTTCCGGGAATAAAGTTCGGGGTGCCTTGGGACTTCTCATGCTAGAAAACTGTATGATCAGTGAATCAATGAAGCTAAACCTGTATTGTACGGTAGGTGTCCACTAGAAGCCTATCCTGGGGAGATACATGCTTGAAAGTCTCCCGACAAGAGGCCATATGCTTCCGATATCCTCCGCACACATCATTGATCTTACGGATTCTATGCACCTCTTAATAAACGCCTAGACTTTAGAGTACAAACGTGCTGTCTGTCTACCTGTTACGAAGTACTTTACAAGTCTATACGTACCCTTTAGGACCCTCTTTCAAGGACCTGCTAGGCTCGACAACGCCCTCGCAGCATCCCCGGCCTGAGGGATGAGAGGTCTGTCTTGGTGGTTCGTGGTTTTAAAACGGGCTTTCGCGGTTGTCTCAACCACGTTGAGTTTATGGGACGATTCGGTTTATCGCTGTTCCTCTTTGACGACATTGGAGGAGTCATTTGAGTCTTATCCAATGTCGGGTTTGGAAGAAGATCTTTCGCTTGTTTTTTTCCGAGAGGGTAGATAAAGACGGAAGTCCTTCTCGTGCTCGTTTCGTTAGTTTGCCATCCCCAATTAGAAAATAGTTATTAACCTCTCGAACCGTTCCTCACATTCCCCGCGAACTCAACACAGTGCTAGTTCGAATGAGATAGATCCCTGCGTAGCTGAGCTGAAACCCTTCGAGCCTTCCAAAATCAGGATTCAAGGCCAGCTGCTGAGCCTCGAACCACTGCCTCGTCAGCTCACTTGGGAAGGCGCTTCCCCTCCCCCCACGTCGGAACCTGGCCTGAGGAAGGAACACACCGCCCCGCGGGGACTGCGAAGCAAGCCTGAGATGACCTCATAATTGTATTGTCCAGGATCTTTCACCGAAGTTGGTCGATGCGCCCACGTTGGTCAAGGTGCTGTCAGATTAGCCAAGCCCCTGTAGGTTCGAATCCGAGGGCCTACTATTGCGATAGTACAGGTGGGAGAGCACTCGAGCAGACACAACGGGGAAGCAGCTGGATGAATCGCTGCATTTTTGGTGATTCTTTTATTTTACCCTTCCTTTCTTTTTTATCTCGTCTTTTGTGGTATATTTGGGTTGCATGTTGTGTAGAGGACTGGGGTGCTGCGGATGCCAGTTTGGGCTGTCCAGGTTGTCGTTTAGGAGTGGTGATACTGGGGCTCAAGGAAACATTCCAGATTACTGGGCAATTGTTACCGCCGAATCAGTGAATTTGTGACTTGCCTGGATACTGGAGTGTACTTCGTGCTAATGGACAGGACGAACACCGACTTTTACAAGTATCGAGATTGGGCGGTCTTGATTGACAAAAGTGAGATATTCGTCGATGGTTTTTTCTTCGAGGTTGTCCTAGGATACGACCTGGGTAATTTGATGGATGGCTGTCGATCATAGGGATTAGGCTATTGGAGTTCTTCAGCTTATCCCGGGATCCTCAGAAGGCTATTTGGACTTTCCGGACTATTTGAAGACTATGCTCATTTGGAGTCGTTCACCGGCGTTCTGTCCATCCGATATGGACAAGTACACCACCAATTTGCGGGGGTCAAGAACATTGTGGCAATGAGGTACAGTTCCCAAGAGAAAAAGTATACCAGGCAGGTCATTATGCGAGATGATACCTTTTTCGCTTCAAGAGGTACCCATAACACAAGTTTGAAAGGCCGTGGTGGAGTCAGATCGATGCATTGTAATTTCTCAATCTCCGTTTGAAGAGATCAAACGTCATGCAAGGGTCTAACTTGTACCGTACCAGCGTTACCTTAGTGATATGCACTGTGTTCGTCTTGTCTTCCAGTGGTCGTCTAGTAGCGGTCTAGCAGCTCTCCAGCGACCAAGACTCACCATCCTCACGAGACATGAACCCACTTCAGGCACCAGCTCGTGTGTCTTTTACTGTGCTGGGTACCTGGGAGCAACCCAGAGATGTATAGATTTGGCGTCGCAGTGTCCGATTGACGTACCACGCTGGATTGCAAATAATAATAGAATTGATTCATACTGATCCCTGCTTCTCCTCAGTGGTCGTGTCCATTTCTCTTCAAGCAATTTTTCCTTTTTTTCTTCGTTTTTTAAGTTTTGTCTCGTTCCCAGCCACCGCATCTGTCCGATGGACGTCGTGGCAGAGCGTCGCTGTCCGAGACATCAACTTTCAACTCCCTTGCTGTGCCATCTCCAGCCTTCCAGCAAACGGACTGGGTTTGGGAGACTTCAAGTGCGGTGATCAGTGCTTCGATGGTGTCCACAGGCTTCATGTAGAAGCCACGGAATGACAAGGATCCTGCCGGACCCGGCAACCGCCTCATTTTCTCCATCTTCATTTCCAACGTCTTCTCTCTTCTCCCTGAGAACCATCTGGTCCCTTACTTTAGACTTTCGCACTATTCCCCACCACCGTCGGCGGATTTCTCTCCTTTAGCACCTCCTCGAACCACGAGAACCTTCTTTTTCTGTTTCAGCTTTCCTTTACCTTTCGTCCCTCGCTCTACCTTCGTCCTCGAACCGTCGTTCTCTCTGCCTATCAACGTCTTCGATCCTTCTCCCGCATGTCCCAGCCACACTTCGATGATGCCGTTGTACAGATTTAACTACCTCTCAACGACCATGGGCATGTTTCCGATTGTCGACGTCGTCTTTCCTCCGGGGTCTTAGGGAACAACAAAACCTGCGAAAAAAACCAACAAAAATCGCGACATGCTTCGCGTCAGGGCCTCTCCTGCCGCGATAGTCCGACTAACCCAGATACAGCAGAGAACGAAATCAACCCAATATACACAACACCTTTTTACAACCAAACTAAGCGACGGATCACGATCACGATCACACGACGACTGGCGAGGTCCACCTACCTCATTTTTCTCTCCTAATCATTATGAACGACCCTCCTTTTCCCGGAATCTTTCCCACCGCGGGACAGCACCAACTTCGACCTACCCCGAGACGCCAATTTTCCCCTCAGACCCCGACCCGCCCACGGCCCTCGGATGATCTCATAGCCGATCTAGCCCCGGGCTCTGCCGTTGCCGCCCTCCGCGATCCCTCCGTTACCCTTCAACGATGTTTAGACGGCGCCGCACCTTCCGAGAAGGCCTTTGTCATGCGAACCGCCGTCGCCTCGCAGACTATTCAAGAATGGCTGGATGAGCTCTCAGACTGGCCCTGGCCCGTAAGCGGCGGCTCCTCTGGCTTTCAGCTGTCCGTGACCGAGAGCCGTAGGACGATTGGCGGCACCGAGTTCTTCGATAGTATTCCCATTTCCGATACGTCACGATACGACCGAAGAATCGAGGAGATAAGCCACGAGATGGATCAGTTGGGGATAGAAGAGATCAAAGCTCACGTGCTTCACAACCACATCATGCCCCTTTCGAGGCCAGGCACGCCAATGTCGGTAATCTCGGACTCGTCTCGGATAACAACTTCATCATTACTGTACACTCGTATGGAGGATATGACGGCTGTGGTCACGGCTATCGTCGTGCAGGCGCTACCTAACCTGTCAAGATTAACGCGCATGCTCAACATATGGAACATTCGAATTTCTGTTCTCCGTCTGATACCAAACTTTTTAGAGGCTATCGAGGATGCCGAGGTTGCTCTTAAATCGGGGTGGGATGCGTTATTCTTACCGTCAAAAACAGTTCCTGGTGAAGATGTCAGCGTGCTCGGGGACGATGTGGGCACGTTTACGACATTATCGAAGAAGGACTCTCAGATCATGCGGCTCGTGCTGGAGAAGAAGGTGACGAGTCCCGGCCGCATCCTCGATTACATGCTGGACTGTCTAGAGGGGCTCGACGACACGTTGCCCGATGAGTGGCTGGATCGGATGGAGGCTGTGGAGCGTGGGTACGGCGATTGGGTTGTTGCTTGCGATGCTAAGATCCGCGAGGCTGAGTGGGCTAGAAGCGCAGCGGAGGAGCGGAGGAAGTCTCTTCTTCTTGTACAGCCAGAACAACCCAAAGCTACTGTATCCCCCGTAGCCTGGACAACCCCATCCGAGCCTGTCGCTGATGTGGCGGCATCCGCGCCCGAGCCCGCGGCTCCCAACACTTCTACCGACCCTGAACCTAAACATGTCGACACAGACGACGTCGTGGAAGCCAACGATACTGCGAGGGGTGATGGGGGGGTACCAGTTGATGACTCTCACCCCAAGGATAGTGTACAGCCTAGCCAGGAACAGTCCATCTCCGACTCGGATAGCGAGGACTGTGAGAGAGAGGGAGGGGTATTCATCGACGTTATGTCAGAGCGGTCCACGTCATCCAAGGATGTCTCCGCGGACAAGCAAACGCAGGTGTCCTCGGACCGAAGCACAGATGGAGAGAGCGAGGATGACGGGGAATTACCACCTTTGCCGAGCGACGTGAACTTATTAACTCCTGGAAACGGCAAGGCTCCCGCTTTTTCGCTCGTCGGCATCGATGAAGAAGCATTGCCGGATTCCTCTCCTTCATCTCTCATCGTACGACCAAGACAGATGGATATGGAGGACGATGCAGTGAGCCTATCTAGCTCTCCGCTTTTGCGCGCAAAGCCTCGAGCATCCTCTGTGACGTTTAGCGAGTATCTTCCCATTCCTTCCATTGAAGAGGATGACGAGGATATGCGACCTACCACGCCATTCACGGAATCCTTCCTCGAAGATATGGACGAGTCTCCTAGCGTGTCGGGAACGCCCAACAAGTCCCGAACCGTCGTGGACGATCAACTCCAGCAGCAGATTAGCGACATTTTGGAGGGCATTCCGGCCAAGTTTACCCTCACTTCGGAACCTTCGCGCACCGTCAACCTCAACCCTCCCGACTTCAAAATGCCACAAATGCCGCGTATCAAAAAGTCCGCGCCCACTCGGGATCCTCTGCGGGATTCGCTGCGGAGTAGCATGTCCGGCGTTTCCTCTAGAGCATCAACCCCAGGCTTCACACTCGCGCCAGCGTTCGCGAAGAACCCGCGTCCCCGGCAAAAGAGCACCCAGCAGGACATCAAGGTCTACCACCTCTCGCGGCCGACGGGCGAGGCTCCGATCAAGCTCTTCATCCGGTGCGTGGGCGAGAACGGTGAGCGCGTCATGGTGCGGGTTGGCGGCGGCTGGGCGGACCTCGGCGAATACCTCAAGGAATACGCGTCGCACCACGGGCGGAGATCCAAGGGCGCCAACACGGATAAAGTTGAGATTAGGGACCTCCCACGCGCCGGATCGACGAGCAGGGGCGGTGTCGGATCCAGCCCGCCTAGCAGACCCGCGTCGGCGCTAGACTACTCCCCCATGACACCGCTCCACGTGAAGAAGACTAGGAAGAGCTTTGGCGCCGGAGACGATCTCGCCTCGACGGTGTCCTTTGCGCGACGACCGCCCATGCCTCCTCACACACCCGTACCTACCGCCAACAACGTGCCGGCGACGCAGGAACACACGCCGTCTTCCGGCGCGTCGAGTCGGTCTCGATCGAGTTCGCGCCTTAGCTGGGGCGAAGCCGATAGTCCGATGCTCGGACTCGCCGGACCGACGAGCAAGCCCGTCGAGATGAGCGAGGAGAGCCGCGCTTGGGTGGAGAGCGTCAAGGAGAAGGTGCGGCTTGCTAGCGGTGAGCGCAAGGTCTCTACCGGCCTCGAAGGGAGGGAACATCTATTTGGGGAGATGGGGAAGATCGGAGGCACCAAGAGGTTGTTCCGAAAGACCTAAACTCACCCATTTACATCTTACGGCTCTGAAGTGTGGTCATTGAACCGGCGATGCAGAAAATTCGGTACTTAAGCCCAACTTTTACTCGACATTTTAATTTCACGACATCTCTTTTTTTTTTTTCTTAACAACTACTTTGGCGTACTCGGGGACATGTGAACGGTGTCAAAGGGAAAGCAAATCCGACACGGAACGGCCATGGGGCATTCTCGGGAACTATTTCTAGCATACATGGAGAGGATCTCCTAATGTTTCTTTTTTATTCTTTTTATTCCGGTTCTGCATTGCCAGACATACACATACACATACCCTGCGAGCACTCATCGATCTTTCCTATCTGTTATCTTTTTTTTTTTTTTTTTTTTTTTTTTCCCAACCCGATACTGTTTCTGGTTTTTCTCTTAACACTTGACTGCTCTCGATACTCGAGCAGCATCCTAGCGTGGCTCTTAGGCCATTGCGTCCAGTCCTTGACTCTCTGTCTCTATCTCTCTATCTTTACACACTACACTATTGATTCTCACACACAAAAGAGTTTCGTACTACTACTCCTACTACTTACTGATGAGGGGAGGGGGGTGTCGGCTTTAGTTTTTGGTTTGTTTATTCTGTTGTTAGAAGGTAGATGGCATTGATGAATACCCAGTTTCTATTTCTTCTCTTGTTAAAACGGACTTGCAAAGTAATTTGTGATGAATATCAATTGTTTCTGTGAACCGGCAAGTCGTGAAAGAGGAAGAGTCTACGAAGTCTACCCTCGGTACCTTACCGAGAGATCAATTGACACAGACAGAACAGAAATTAAAAAAGAACACGAAAATTAAACGAAAAATAGACGCGACAACTGAGGCAAGTTTAGAAGTCAACTTAATCCTATAAACAAAAATAAATCAATGAAATAAAATGAAGCTTGAAAGAGAAAGAAAGATAAATCTCTCCTCTCAAAATGGCAAAAAGAAAACGACAAGGACAGGATTCGAACCTGTGCGGCCGAAGCCATGTGATTTCTAGTCACACCCATTAACCACTCTGGCACCTTGCCTTGCATCTCTGATCTGGATTGGTGGACCTCTAAGTGGATTTATATTGGATTGGAATTGAAGGTGCTGCGAGGGCAATTAGGGATGGCTCCAGTTTACTGGATTGTCCTTTTCTCCTTTTCAAAATTCCCACCTCACCATTTCTCCTTTTCTCCATCGACCCACACAACCCTCATTTTAAATCTCTCCATCACTTCCACCACCCTCTTTAGAGCGTCGCATTGAAGACTGTACTTCGTACGCAAACGCTACCAGGTATACAATTCCACTTAGCGGACGGGGAATCCAACAAGGTGCAAGAAACCCTGGAACGGGGCGCATGGTTTAGTGGTATAATTCCTCTTTAGCATAGAGGCGGTCCCCGGTTCGATTCCGGGTGCGTCCAAGGATTTCTCTTTTTGCCTGTTTCGCCAAATTTTTTTCTTGCCGCTCGAGTCTTTTCTTTTTCAAGTTTATTTTGGTTTCAATTTTCCCTTTTCTCCTCTTCTTCCAGGTGGTTTGCTCCAAATCTGAGAGATATTAAGGGTTCCTCCATGGTTACTGAGGTGGGAAACGCTTGAAGCTGTCGTAGGGGGATGGGGGAAAAGGAGAGCGCACGGAGAATGTCATTGTACACGAGACTTTTAGGACCTGTTCAGCCTCGCTCTTGGGCAAAATGCTCTGTATCGAAAATGATGAATTGATTCCATGACGCTGAAACTCCATGCTCCAAGAGGTGGTATAGCCATAAAGGGACTGTAGCCGTGAGCCAATCCTGAAAACTAAACAAAGAAAACACCCAGAATCCCTTATCGCCTCCGCAAAAAAGTATCCATAAGAAAAAGCGAAACGGAAAACCACAGCAGCCCAATAATAGCTACACGAGCCCGCAGGCCCTCTATATCCTTTCCCTCCCCCATAGTCAACCTGCCCAACCCTATAACACCAAGAGCAAAACAAGCAACAGAATCAACGCAAATATCAACACAGCAATACAACAACTACTCAACGTATCCTCATTCCTCCGCATAATAAACTGCAGCTTCTGCATGCCCGTCTGCAACCTCCCACCCACGCGATCCGCCATCTCATCCACCACGTCAAGCATATGACTCTGCTCCTCCAGCTCCCTCCCCATATCATCCGCCTGCCTCCTCAAGTTCCCCACCGTCTGGAAAACCCCGTCGAGATGCGTATCCTGCTCCCGGAGCATGTGCATCTGCTGCCTCTGTTCAAACTCGGCATAGTGATCCTCACCATCCTCACCCTCATCCCCTAACCCAAACTTATTAGGGTCGGGTAATACCGAATCATCGGCAGGTGCTTTCCCGCGCGACGTATCTTTCCTAGCCCCGCCCTTGAGAATCTCCTCCTTCATGTCGTCTATCTCGCCGCGCACCTCCTGCACCGTCCGGCGTCGCCTGTCGACCTCGGCTTGACTGAGCCCGAAGCGGTCGGGGGACGATTCGGCGGCGGACACGGCGTCGGAGAGGTCGGTGACATCTTCGGATAGGGAGGCGAGGGAGGATTCGAGGTCGGAGAGGGCGGATTTAAGTTCGGGGGTTGGTGAGGTGGCGTGGGAGGTTGTTGTGAGGGAGAGGATGCGGAGGTAGGAGGTGAAGAGTTGGCGGGTGGAGGAGAGTTGGGAGAGGACGTCTCTATTATAGGGGGAAATGCTTGTTAGCTTTGGGGCACTCAGATGGAGATCCGGACTGAGATGAAGTGGTGGACGTACTGTTGTACTTGGAGGAAGGGGTCCTCCTCGTTGGTTGAGGACATCATGTTTGACAACCGCTACCTTTCGGATAGAGCCAGATCTATATTTTCATATCGAGAGAAACGTGGGACGCCGCTTGCGCGATAAGACGTCTATTGCAAGAGAGCTGTTAGGCTTTGATATTCAGTCGGATACGCCGCGTAAAGCCAAGGTGACGTTTGGAAGGTGCCTGGAAGCTGGGCCGGTAATTCATCGGAATTGGATTCAGGTCGATCTCACATGTCTCGACTTGAATGGCAAAAGAATGAAGATTACGTAACACAACCCTTCATCTTCAACGGCCTGACCTCCGCCATTGTAAGGGGAAGGAAGCATCAACGCCTCTCCACTATCCTGAACCAGACTAGAATTTTCTGAAGCAAAGACATATAAGTAATTCTTTGATCCGAAGATTATATCGAGTGGCCCGGGGTGACGCATCCTCAAGAGCGCTCGATGAAAACCTTGCGCTGAAATGTGGTTCTCATAGGCTTTCTGTTCGAGACGGAGAGCCTGTTTTTGGTTTGGAATTTTTTACCTTATTTTTTTGCCTACCACTTGCAGTACAATATAGTGGCCCGCTACAGGAAGTTTACATTCCGAGGTTTTCTTGCAGTTTCTGTAAACTCTATATATAAATTGATAATTCAAAATGTCAATTCTTCAAGTGCGATTCCGCCCTCGTTTTCTCAACTAAGAAGAACTCGAAAACCGGTGCTAGTGGGCACCCGGTCCTCCTGTTGGAAATTCCAACCCCAAAACAACAACCAACATTTTTAGACGAAAGGAATGCCAAATAATAATGGTAATGGTAATATTGGAAGAAGGGGAAGGAGAGGAGGAAACGAAAGTGAACCATAACTAGCTCTCTACGGAATTATGCTCTCAGTTTCCCCGGATCACTTTACAGGCGCTTGGCGCTGGAAAGTAGCCGACTGGTTGTGAACACGCTCGCGCTTACACCCGAAGAGAGGAAAAAAAGTGAAAAAAAGACCCCGCATAACACCCAAAATTTCATCTCCGACTAACACACTCACCCACACCCTCCCCTCGAGATATAAAACAGGCTCATCACGGAACCTTCACCTCCGCCGCCAAAATGATCCCAGAAAAACCTCTCCCTTACTCGGAAGAATTCAACTCTCCAGAAGAATACATCAACGCCCTCCTCCACTTCAGCACCACATCCGACCTCTTCCAAATCCTCTGCGGCGGCGTCCACATCCTCGACTTCTTCACCTCGGATCCCGGGCTCTTCGCCACGGTCTTTGACGAAGAATGGCGCGAGTTCCTGTTACGATGCGACATTATGGACTTTTTAGACCTCCTCATGAGAGATGACCTTGACCGGGATAGTGGTGAGAACTTGATCAAGTCGAGAGTGAAACCTCCCCAGGACCTCGTGGAGTACATCGCGCAGATCCGCAGGTTATCCCTCGACCGGTCCTTCACGCCCAGGAAGCAGAAACTCCCCGTGTTACCTAGGAAAGTAGCGCTGGGGATGAAGACGAAGAAAATCCACGAAGTTACCAACTTCGCCGACTACGTCGACAGACTAGTCGAGGACATTTGTCAAAGCAATAGTAACGAGGGGGAGGAACAACATCAGCAGGCCATTACGCATCTCGTCGACTTCGGCAGCGGGCAAAATTACCTCGGCAGGACCTTAGCCTGTCCGCCGTACAACCGGCACGTCGTCGCCGTCGAGGGCCGCGAACATAACATCACGGGGGCCAAGAACCTGGATCGGCTGGCGGGCATCGCGAATAAGCCCGAGGTCATCCGGAACAAGAAGCTTTATCAGCATCTCGTCGATAGCCAGACGCCGGAGGAACAGCTTTCGGAAAAGGCGCGGAGGAGGTTGGCCAAGGGTCTCGAGGCTCCGGTGGATCCCGTTGCCGATTTGCGGCCTCGAGAGGAGATTGGGTCGGGAGACTCTTCATACGTGTACGAGGACGGAAAAGGTTCTGTTCAGTACATCGTGGGCAGGTTGGAAAATGGCCATCTCGGCCACATCATCTCCAAGATAAAAACCCCCAAAACTGATGACGGTGGTGACGGTCCCGGCATGGAAGAGCAGCCTGCTCGAGGGGAGGAGATCGAGGAGCAAAGGTTAATGACCATCTCAATCCACTCGTGCGGAAACCTATCCAACTTCGGAATCCGCTCCCTCATCCTAAACCCCTCCATCCGTGCCGTTGCCATCGTAGGATGCTGCTACAACCTTTTAACCGAGAGGCTTGGCCCCCCCGACTACAACTACCCTTATATGCGCCCTAGCCTACAGCCCCTGAACGGACGCGTGGCTCGCGAGTCCGCCAAGTACGACCCCGAAGGGTTTCCCATGAGCAACAGGTTCGTCAGCCACGGCGGGAATGGCGTGCGCTTCAACATCACCGCCCGCATGATGGCGTGCCAGGCCCCGCAGAATTGGACCGAGAACGACAGCGAGGATTTCTTCACGCGGCACTACTTCCGCGCCGTCCTGCAAAAGATTTTTCTCGACCGCGGGGTCGTTAGTAAAGTCCGCCACCATGAGGGTGCGCCTACTAATACAGCGGACTCGACATCCGAGCAACAACCACAACAGGAGGAACAGGAGAGCCCGTTTGACATGAGCACGAATCCCGTCATCCTCGGGTCTCTGCGCAAGGGCTCCTACGATTCCTTCAAAAAATACGTGAGAGCCGCCGTGGCGAAACTGACCACAAACACCAGCTACAAGCAATACGCCGAGGTGATGAAGGAGAAAATGGAAAACATGACGGATGAAGAGATTGAGCACTACGAGAGGATCTACGAGCCTCGCAAAAAGGAAATTGCCGTCGTCTGGAGCTTGATGGCTTTCAGCGCCGGCGTAGTCGAGGCGATGATTGTGACGGACCGCTGGCTCTTCCTTAAGGAGCACACTGACATGGTTAAGCATTGTTGGGTAGAGCCGGTGTTTGATTATAAGCAGTCACCGCGGAACCTCGTCATAGTCGGCATAAAGAAATGATAGCCCGATCTAGGCTGGCCTAGAGGGCCTGCTGTGGGGAAGCATTCTGACTGAAAAATGAAAAGTGAACAGTGAAGAAAATAAAAGAACGAGGAAAGAGAAAAGGAAAAGCCTAAGCTACTCGGAAGGCTTTGCAGCCTGTGTAACGTAGGCAACGTGGCGGGGACCGGGGGCCAATTCATTCTTCGTCCCAGGATTGCTATTTAGATCCGGCGATATAGTCTTTCAGCACTTCGGGTTTCAGGCGGTTATGGCGGCTGACAGGCCAGCACTCGACAAAGGAACACTGGTCCTCTTCTCGGATGCGAAGAATTCCTTCAAGCAACTAGAAGCGACCGAATATACACGCAGCGCCGAAGCGGAACAAGTGTAGAGGTACGGATAGGGGAGTCCGCAATCGGGGTTGATACGGGATCCAGCAAATATGTCTGGGGATAAAGCTGAGGCAAAGAATTCGATCCACTGAAGACCGAAGCCGGCGGATGGACTTGCCCGTCTTAGACGTGGGGGTTTCGACGCTAGGTCAGCCATTCATATCCACTGATAGGGGTCAGGGCCGGTGGAGAATTTTCATTCACGACCACACGATCTATCTGCTGCGTTCAGAACGCAAGATAAGGAGGGCGCATCGAAGGAGAATGGCAGAGCCAAGCTCTCAGGTACTGTCGAGTGGAAATCTCGGTGGTTCGGAAACCGTACAGAAAAGGTGCAGGTCCCCACACCCCCGCTCACTTCCTACCCGCCGACTACTTCCATACTTCGTATGTTGCCGATCCCACTATTGAAGACAGATACCGGTTGTAGTAGCGGTAGATTTGTCCAAGACTGAGTGGCTGGGAAGGATCAATTAAGTGATGTTGGCTCTGCATTCATGGGCTTTGGGGTAATTTCGTGCAGGACGTGCTTGGTAGTGCTTTAGTGTAGGCATGCAAGAAGGTTAGCGAGAAGGGGCTTACCCACCTGGGCGGATATCCATAGCAAAAGTTGGAAAACAGCATGGACATCTCGATGATGGGAGTGCACTCCTAGATCTCGAACGGCCTGAAATCCTCGGACCCCAACTCGTATCCAGGTTGTCATCATCGCGAGCGGAGGCGAGCTGCTGTCAGACGGTGATCCCTATAACACGGCCCGTTTTATGAACCCACACTATCAGGGAGGCATCTTGAGCTAGCTCTCGATGTTGTCGGTTGTGGTCTTCGTAAATGGTTGAAATACGGACTTGAGGGGCATGCTTTCCCCCGGTTTTTGGCCTTCGTCCTTTTCCTCATTTCCCCTTTCTTTTCTCTCTCTCTCTTTTTCTTAGATCCGTTTTCTTTGTCTTCCTATTTTCTTCCATTAAAAATTTTTTTTTTTCTTGGCGACTAGGTGCTTCCGCCAGGGGGTCTGTCGAACGAAGGGTCTGGGGAACAATTGGTCGGACAATTTGTGTGACAATGCAGTGACGATCATCAAATATCGGAAAGGTCTGCGTCGAGTGCGTCGAGTGTGTCCTTGGATCGCATCATCCATTTCTCTCGGCTGCCATCATGCATCGTGTGGGTCCTCAGCCAGCCAGGATAGAGATGCGAGAGGGTGTCACCTTGACCATGGGTGCCTGTAAGAACCTAAATCTGGAATTGATCTTGCATCGAGTTGCCTTGGGTGTAAAAAGCAAAAAAATTCGCTCGTTGTTCGTTCGGGAAGTACGAAGTAGAGTTGCGACGACTGACAGACAAGCAATCAGCTCCATATCTCAGTGGTTCCATTGAAGGTAGAATGGGATTCTCCAGATGGAATCCACAAGAATATATTAATGCTTTATACGTCCTTCATACTCAGATGGAGCAGTTCGGAGCATTCGAGATGAAGGACTTTGAGTCGCCTGCCAACATCCATGTCGCCGGATCAGCGGCAGTGCGTTAAGTATCCCCGCCTTTCTTCCCGTGCTGTCAAGTTGTCAACTCTCCGGAACCCTGCAGAAGCAAGGAAAGTTGAAGAGGTGACGACCTTGCAGGGGTGACACTGTGACAGGTTCATCCCAGTCATCCCTGTCCGAACGAGTAGGATGTCAGGGAGAGTTCAACACTTGGTTTTGGTTCGGGGGATTCCGAGGGATCAAGATCACGACATCAGCCCCGAGTCTTTCATCGACTCTGCATCAATGGGCGGATATCGGAAACGTTGGTTTGCTGGAATGAGGTTTCTATCGCCAGCTTCGTCAGGTGGTGGTTCATCGAGAAGTTAAGTTTAGCATTCAGTAACATTTTCCGGACAGAACCAGGTTCGGGGGATGCGCGGCGATCACATGAAGTTGCTGCTATGTAGGAAGTAGTGTACATCGAGTTCCACACTTTCGTTCCTGCCTTCCCTCTTAATGGATGATCTCGCTCTTACCTTGCCGGTGTTTGAGACCGACTTCGTGGGGAAGTGTTCTTTCTTGATTTATATTGCATCCATCCTGAACCTTCCCCCTTCCTCTCCAGCCACGACTTCCTCATGTACGACAATACGAAGTAGAGTGTATGAAGTACTAGATGGGTACTAATAGTTTTGCTACGGAGGCACTTCGAGATGGAAGGATTACTATCAATTGGTAACGTTGATCTCGATCATTGATCTCGATGGCTTCGGGCAAGATCGACATGCTGTGCTCTCAACGTTGAACGAAATCGAAGTACAGCATTGAACTGTAGCGTCTCCCACCACCCACC
>SJVG01000734.1:0-19372 GCA_034774675.1 Scedosporium minutisporum
AGAGGGAGGGAAGGGGGGGAGGTGGAGGGGGGAGGAGGGCGGCGAGGATGGGGGGGGCCCAGTGGATGGCGCGGGAGGGGCGGAGGAGGGGGGTAATACTGGCATTACCGGTCTTTTGGTTGGGCGAGGGGGAAGCTTTGAGTGCTTTGGGGAGAGGAATGCTGGTTTCAATGGATGTTGATGTTTTTTTGGTTTGGTTGGCGCCGAACGAAAAAAATTATTGATGAAAGCAGCAGAAAGTAACATCACGTGTATACAGTGCGTATTATTTATGTCAGTCACACAGTGGAATCGACCATCATCACAAGCATCAGGGAAATGAAATCTCATCATTGAAGAGTCAAGATCAGATCGAAGAAAGTAAATACCAAAACTCCAAAACTCCCGCACTCCAAAAATTACAAAAAAACTCCAAAATATCAAACCTCCAAAACTCCATCCCTGAGAGAAAACGGGACTGGTAATAAACTAATAATTAAACTGAGGCTCTCGGCCTGGCTGGGATCTCATCCACAACCTGCTCATTTCATCTCCATCAGTGAAGCCGCAGCTCCTAACTCTTAGTGTCCTAGTGGGCACCCTCTCCCTCCCATATTTATTCTGTTCGTCCGTCCGATTATCACAATGCCTGCGCCCCGGGCCCTCCAAGTCTTTGATCGGTCCCCAATGCTCCCTTAGTCGTGGTTTTGGCCTGCGCATGGGCACGGGGGATGTCTCTCCTCGTAGTTTTGGCCATCGTCGGAGCTCTGCCATTCCTGCCCCTCCGACCATTCTCCATGGGACTCGCCCCCATTGTCCCACTGCTCGCCGCTGTCCGATTGCCATTCTCCCTCTCCACTGTTCTGCTCTCCGCTATCCCAATGCTGTTCTGTATCGTGCTGCTCGGGCGTCCAATCCTTTTCACCGCCATCCGTATCAGGTTCGCGCGGGGGCTGCCCCAGAAACTCGTCAAAACGGTCAACCACCCACCCCGTACTCTTCGAGACCGGGCCGCCACCCCTTTCCTGGCTCGCCTGCCCCCACGGCGCCCTGAATCGACGGTCGATCTCCTCAGTAAAAACCCAGTCCACCCAGTCCCCTTTTCCGCGCTTAGCGAGAATTTGGCCCGATGCGCCTCGATGGTAAGCCGTCTCCCTGCAAAGCAGTCTGGCGAGAGGCGGGGTGTGCGTGGCACGGCCTTCGTCTACTTCCTTGCAGATCTGTTGGAAATCATCGATGATTCGGGATACGACTCCATCGTTCGATTCCGAGTCAAGCCTGACGGATCCAGCGCGCTTAGCAAGGGTTTGTCCCCGAGAATTCAGATGGGAAGAGATGTCCTTACATAGTTGTCGCGTGACACGTGATGCGTACCGGGCTCGGCCCTGTTCGATCTTGTTGCATTTCTTTCGCCATTTTTTGATGACTCGCCGGATCGGGTCACGGCCGACCGACCCGTCGCGCTTAGCAAGTGCTTGTGTCTGCGCGCCGAGACGGGAAGAGACCTCCTTGCAGAGTTGATTGACGAGCGGCGAGATCTGGTTAGCTGGATTTTCATCCACTTCCTTGCACGCCTGCTGGAGATCCTCCACAAGTTGATGCTTTAGTGCGTCGGCCAATCCGGGAGTTTCGGGTTCGGGAACTGTTTGTTCCTGGGCGTCCTGATGGGAGGAGAGCTGCTGGCACACCAGATTGATAAGTGGCGAGATCTGGCTGGCTTGGTTCTCCTCTACCTCCTTGCAGATTGTTTGGAGGTCCTCCACAATTCGATGCTTCGCTGCATCAGCCAACCCATACGCTAGGTTCAATGGCTCGATGGACTTTGTAACTGGCTCCTGCGGGTCCTGGTAAGAAGACATCTCCTTGCAAACAAGATTGACGACAGGCGAAATCTGGTAGGCCTGGTTTGCATCTACCTCCTTGCACAGTTGTTGGATGTCCTCAACGATTCGATGAACCACCACATCTCTCAGCCCCGGTTCTTGGCTTAAAGGCCTGTCAGACTTGGGTATGTGCTTGCATATGATGTTTATGAGCGGAGAGATTTGGTTTGCCTGGTTCTCGTCTGCCTCCTTGCACAGTTTCTGGAGATCGTCGATTCGGTGCTTGGCTACGTCGGTGAATCCATATGCTACCAGGCTCAACGTCTCAGCGGGCATGGTGACTGTTTGTTCTTGGGGGTCCTGACAGGAGGACATCTCCTTGCAGATGAGATTGACAAGTGGTGAAATTTGATTAGCCTGATTTGCGTCTACCTCATCGCACAGTTGTTGGACGTCCTCCACGATGCGATGAAACACCACACCAGTTAGCCGCGGTTCTTGGCTCGAAGAGCCATCGGGCTTGGGCATGTGCTTGCATATGAGGTTGACAAGCGGCGAAATCCGGTTCGCCTGATTTTCGTCAACCTCCTTGCAGATCTTTTGGAAGTCCCCGATGACTCGGTGAATCACCACGTCGCTCAACACCGGCTCTCGTCCCAGCGTACCATCGACCGTGGCAAGTGTCGGCGTCTCCATGCCCGTGCGGTAAACGACCTCTCGGCAAATCACGCGGGCAAATTTGGCCTCCGCGGTCCAGCTCCGAGACACATCCCTGCAAATGGCGTGGAAATCTCTCCGGAGCCGGTCGGCCAAGCTACCGTCAAAGGTCCACTCCTCGCCGCGCCTTCCGATGACCTGCAGCACCTGCGGGGTCCCCGAATCGGCGTCATCGCCGCTTTCGGCTTTCTTTCCACGGTTGAAAGGCCACCTGTTGCCGAACCAGTCTCCGATGGATTGGAACCACCCGCGTTGAGGGGCTTCGTCCTCCGGGTCTCTTTTTTCGTGGCTACTGTGATAAAATCCGTCGTGGTTGGCGATTTCTCTGAGGCCTTCCAGATCTGTTGAAGGATCGAGGTAGCTGAACGTGTACAGGCCGGCAGCATCCAGGTCATCCCGCTTCTCCTGTTGGCGTTCTCTCCAACCAGATCGCCCGATGGAAATCTCCACACCGGGCTCCCGGAGACGTTCATCCACAGTTTCGATGGCGTTGCGGACCCAGTCCTCGATTATCTTGATCGGGCCCTTCTCGGGAATATTTCCCGCATCCTTGACATTTTCGTCATCACCCTCAACCGGTGCATCCAATTCCAAGCTCCGTCTGTCCGGCGAACTCGGATCTCGAAGCATGATCTTCACGTAGTCAGGGTTGCACATGGCCTTAACGATGCCATGAGCAATGCAATCCAGCAACGCCTGGGACTCCTTCTCATCCCACTTGCCTTCCTTCTCGCACTTCATGATGTCGAAATTAAGGCGGGCGCCCCACCCGTCCTTACTTGACATTCCTTTGTCCTGCCACGCATCGACGAGATCCCTCCTCATCATTCCTGCCTTCTTGGCCCCCGCCCAACTACAGGTCTGCAGGGCGGATTTGGCCGCATAAGCGCCTAGCGCTAAGCCATCCCGGGCCTCCTTGGCTTGGCCGTTGGGCTCGATGCGGATGTTGTAAACCCATCGGATTCCCGACAATGACTTGGATGCGTATGCGGCCGGGTGGGAGTGGATCCATATTTTGGCGGGGCGGATCTCTTTTTCCCAGCAGCGAGGCTCGTAGTCTTCGACGCCTTGGCGGTCATCCCAGGTGATGTCGAGGGGATAGACGCGGAAACGGGATTTGGGGCTGAGGCCTCCTTTGGCCCAGTCGAATATTTGACCGGAGACCAGGCGCGTTAGAGCGAGGCTGGATAATACGACGATGAATGATAGCCGCATGGTTGGTGTATGGTTATGGTCACCTTATTGGATAGTAAGTTGAGAAGTTGAATGGGTGTGTGTTTGTGTGTTTGCGTGTGTGTGTATGAGCGATAGAGAGAGGGGGCGTGTGTGTGTGTCTGCTAGAAAGAGGGTGGATGTCTGAGTTAGGGAGACAGTGTGTGTGTGTTAGAGAGTAGAGTGTGTGTGGGAGAGAAAGAGAAAAAGAGAACTAGGAGAGGGCCTGGGAACAGAGAGGGGATTTTTATACCCATCACTGAGCATGTTTGCTGAGCATGTGAGATTGAGTGATCTCGAGCCTGACGATAGCAGCACAGCAGCACATTTTTCCATGCACTATCCAACCGGGTTTCCCATGTTACTAGAGAAGTCTCCTCGCCATCGTGATTTCCATTCTCTGGGAGAATAGGGCGTGTCCAAAAAGTGAGTGGAAATACGCACGCGAACACATTTCCTCGTCCTCCGTCGCGCGTTCTTCGACGGCGATGGAAAACCAGTTCACGTCTTTGCGGAGACTAAATACTCATTTTCAATCCCATACAGTGCTGCGACGGGCTTGTGATCGAAGGTCTTCCCATTGTCGAATTCGTCCCCTGTTTCTGTGTCTAGTACCAGAGGAAAATTGGCGACTAAGGCAAATTAGCCCGGAAACGATCGAACAGACCAGTTGACATGTGTCTTTCTGCGTATTATTCGCGCTTAAACGTAATTGAGGGTATTTGCTGTCCATATTTTGGTTCTCTCTCTCTCTTTTCTCTCTTAGGCCTCTCCCTCTCCCATGTAGCCTGCCGTTGAAGCCAGCTAGCTGATGAACACAGCTGACAGCAGGAACCGGGGCGGTGAAAACAGAGATTTGGCGAGTAAGTCATCAAGAAGCCTAATAGCTAGGCTCGTTTGGAAGCTTCCGTTGACTCGTGAAGAACCCAAGTCCGTAGTAACGACGAAGGGTAAGCGAAGAGAGGCTCCGGCTACCATAGCCTGGTAGACCGCACTCACTGTAATGGCCATCGCCCGCCTTCCCTGGACGCTGAGCTGGAACGGAAGCAAGACCTCGGAGAATCGTAAACTTATATGCTAGCCATTGGCATATATGGGCATGCAGAACACCGAATTGATGTGACGTTCAACCAAAAGAAGATCAGGGGACGTTGGCGATGTTGACGGGCAACTACCGTCGGCCCCGACAACGAGGACCCGGACGCACTCCGAGCTCTGGCTGAAACACCCAATCAGAACAGGCTCAGAAACCCCCACTTGTCGGACCAGGATCCCCGGAAAGACGGGTCGCAAGCCCTGGACCATAACCATTTAGGCTTGATCAGAGCTGGAATGAAATCCGGGAAGAATAATGCCGCCAATCAGTGTTGGGGGCAATCCCCGGTGGAGAATCAGATTTGAGTTGTGCGAGTCGTGCAAATCCCATCAAAGCGCTCCGCCTGAAGCGGTCTCTCCTTTGTGCGAAATGATTGTTATATCGAAGCTCTGCATTCCTTCATCTTCGTTTTTCCTTTGCCCCTCGAATTCCATTTCATCCCGAAACTGACAAAGAAGCAGGTTCTTGAACTGGCTTCTTGAAACACCTGTTGGTTCGGCTCCCGCGTCTGCATCCTCCCGCCCAGAAATCTGTCGGTGTCTATCCATCCGAGCTCATAAATGATCAAAGCCTCAGTGATTCTCATCCGCTTCTGAGGAGAAGGCCACGTGGAAGTTCACAAATCAATTCTTCGAAATCATCTCAATCAGCACTCCGCAGGAAGTCCGCCAACGTGACACCTTTCTCAATACTGAATCCGGAATCCAATATTTTTATCAATTAAAACCCCGCAAAAGGAGAATAACGACGTCAGAAAGTGTTTTAGATTCTTTCTTTAGAAACAAAAAATTGCTCTGACCGCATGAGCCGAAGGAATCCTTGCCTTTGTACCATTAAATTGGGAGGAGTGGAGGATTCGATTCCCTTCCAACCCCACGCACGCACTGCGCCCGACGGGGGCGGAATTTCTAAAAAAGGCCAACATTAAGGAATAGGACGTTTGAGAGCAGGATTTATAAAAGGGGGGAACCAGGAAGCAGCCATGACTTTCCAAGCTGTCGTTCTCGGGTTCGAACCCACGCTGCTTCAGCGGGTGATGCTGTTATGGGTCTTTATCGCCGGTGGACTCGTCATTGCTGTTCAGGCCTCGCAGTGGCATGAGACACAACCTATTCGGTGGACGAGAATTACTCCGACCTCAAAGTGAGATCCCCCATCCCCCAACCAACTTCAATCTCAACTTTGCCCACAAGCTGGGTTCTTTTTCGAGTGGGAATTATGTTCGCAGGAAGACTAACCTTTGATAGATCCTACTGGTACACGCTCTACGTGAGCGAGGTCTTCCTCTTCGTCACTGCATCCTACCCACTCCTCCTTCAACTGATGGAAGGCTACGCTTTTGGCCACGAGGAAAAGATTCTCAATACCTTGTGGGTCGGTCTCCTCGGGCTCGAGACGCTCATGGTTCTCGGTGTCGCGATGCAGAGCATTGTTAGGAGATTCAAGGCTCCTCCCAAGGTCAAGACGATTTGAGGGGGATGTGGTTATTATTGCACAGGAAGAGAAAAAAGAAATGGGCTGTGAATGGTTGTACTTTTTATGGATATTTCGCTTCATTTAGCAGCCAATCGCTCTTGATTGGAATTCAGGGCTTGTAATGCATATCGGCATTTGAATTCGGATGGTAACAAACATCAACGATTAGGAAAAGCTGTGGACCCCATTCCGGGTTTGGTTCAATGTTCGCCGGGTTCGAGACCTGTATTTACCATGTCCTTGGCTCCATTATCGAGTCGCCGAAAACGAGTGCTGCGAGGCTCAAAACCTCGAAAGCAAATATAGCCGCGAATTGCGAATGATTGCCTCTTCGATCACACGATCAGTAACGTTATTCTGATATTACATGTAGTTTAGATGGTTTCTAGTCGCTCTCGAGGTTGAGATCTTAGTTTTCTCGGAGGAACGAACCCTCTTAAAATAAAAAAAAATAAAAAATGAATATAGCGCGCGAATTAATCCGATCAATTAACCCACAAGAGGCCGACGAACTTCACTGTCGGCATGCAGGACATGAGAGTGCGCGGGCGAATCTCGGGCCTGGAAGCACAGAGTCTGCCGCCGATTTAGCACTGAAGCTCCGTCCAATTCAATCAACCCCTCGCGGAGGGACCGGCAAGCCTAGATTCTAAGGAAGACGATCTCTAGGCCGGCTCGGCATAGGAGTCGGATCCGGGAATACAAAAAAAGAAAAGCCGAGTCAGGAAAAGAGGTCTGCTCGGCTAAGGCCGTTCGAGAAAGATATCAGTGGCGCGATGATGATGCTTTGAGATGCACATGAAATCACATGCAAATGGGCTGTTCCAGCAAGTACTCGTTTATTTGGTGGTGTGCACTGCGACCCCGAATCCGCACTGTCTCGGAGCGGCAGGTGCAATTGCGGTCAGCTGGAGAGGGGGGACGACTGCAAGAGCAAAGGATCCCTCGATGACTACACGGGTTTTTTCTGGTAAGTACAAGTAGTCTTTGAAAGTGGAAAGTGGCTGAATTGTGACCCGGCGGTATATTGATGGATAATAACAAGTCAAGGCCTGCCGATCCGATCTGCACCCTCCCTGTTTCTAATTGTCCAGAGCTCTTTCGCGGGTGCAAACTTGTAAGACGCCATGACATCAGTCTATGCTCGATATTTCTGAAAACCTAGACTAGAGTTGTTATCAGTTGCAACCCTCAGACCGAGCGTCAATGAATGCCATGCTTACAACAGATGGCCGGATTCTACCGGTGAGAACCCCAAATCTCCTTCCAAACCTCCTCTCCCGCCTCCGCTTCCGCGGTTAGTTCGCTCGCCCTCTCAGCATCCAGCTGAGCTTGGGGCATCCATCGTCGATGTCTCTCCATGGGTATCGGTACGTCGTGCTCCACACGGTCGTTTTTCATCCCAACAAGAATGAATCATATGGCAGGGAGAAAGACAGCCGGAAAGATGCTAATTATGATTATCGTGTAGGGAGACCGGATCGTTCCGCGGACAATGGCGGCTACAAGCAGGAGGGTGACAATCAGGCTAGTAGACATGAGCCCCTTGACGCCGACTATTATTTCCCTGTCCGTCATTCCGGGGTCGGTTCTGGAAAAGGCACGCATCCCTTCGGGTAGGTGGAGGAGGTCTTGTGCCTTACGGCCGCACCGGATGATCAAGTCACGTCGAGGCAGGAGGAAGTAGTAGGCTAGGAAACCGAGGCCTACTAAGATAGCCCTGCCACAGAGTATGGACAACGCAGCGCCAAAAAAGGCGAGCAGGAAATACCCGAAGGACTAATCATAACCGGGGGTGGTATTGGAGGCATCTCGAAGGGGATTGGATCGGTGGGTTGTTTGGGAGTGATAGATGAGCTTTCGCCGAGATAAAATGCAGAGCAGAATATGGTTTGTTCTTGAGAGACTCTTGGTCCAAAATCGATAAGAGTCTTTGGCTTTGGACAGGCCTTAGACAACGCTACGACTAGGCGAAGGGATTCTTCTCTAAAGCTTCACATGCCATATTCAACGGGCCTCAATCTACTCGGAAGGGCTGATATATACTGAATAAGGCTCAAGCTGTAAAGCGAGATAAAATTGCCCTCTGGCAGGGTCTCTCGAGTCCTTTCCTACCTCAGCCTCTCAAACTGGGCTCAAGTGAAACTCAGCCCTTCATATTGAGGTACGATGGAAGGTCTTCGAGGGCAAAAGGCTAGATAAGCCATTCAAAGGGCTGGCACAGGCGATGGGACACCCAACTTAACTTTTCCTTTCAGCTAGATATCAGGATTAGTCGATAAATTTCGCGTAACGGCTGACTAGATAAAAAATGGTGCCAATAACGCCGGCTGGCGCTCCCAGCTCTTCTCGAATGGATCCGCGTCTTGGAGAGGGCCTTCGGCTGCAGCACTTCGCCTAACTCGTCACATCAACATTCACTGTAAGGGCAGTGGCAGTCTCTAGCTAATCAAGACGATGCGGCCTTTTTCGTTCAGGTCATCCAAACAAGAATGGCGACGCTGTGTGGGTCTCCGAACGCAGCCTGGACGAGGGCCTATTGTCCGTTGGCGTCTCATTGATCGGCCAGTAAACTAACTTTCCCCGCCGCGAGATACTTGAGCACAGGAGTCGCCGCCGTAGGACAATGCTGATCCGAGGCGTCTGACAGTTTCGCGGATGTCACTTTTCCAGCATCAATTAATAAAGCCGCCAAATTTCTTCCCCGTGCCTGCCCCTCCAGCAAAGTCAATCTCGAAGATCTGGTGAACAAGACGTGTTGTACTGCCACTGTCACCGGGTCTTGCACACTGTGCCTGTCCCGTTCCGCGACATCATTCGGTACTTGCAACTTGTACCCGGTCCACACAAGCTCATGTCGTACTGGTACAATCGTATGAGCTGATGACGTCGTCAAACACGAAGCCCACGTCGTTGACCTTCCCATCTTTTGCCCCTCACTTCACTTGCTTCTGCTTGCTTCTTGCTCCTTCCCGTAGGCTGCAGCATTTCTTCCTTCCCAGGGGATATTTAAAGTAGATTTGCTCTTTCCCATTGACGATTGTCACCTACTTCCTTGACATTGTGAACTTTCATACCCTTCTTTTGCTCCCAATTCGAGAAAATCAATCCCACTCAAACAAAGCAACCGTGTAAACATCTCACACGTAACTTGATCTTATCTCTCTACCTCTCTACCCCACCTTCCGTCACCAGCTACAGAATAACGACCGCCCAAGATGACGTCTACTGCCAACACCGTCGAGGTTAGGAATATCGCATTGTCGACGTCTGACAATGAGGTCAGGGACTTTTTCAGCTTTTGGTGAGTAAATATCCTCGTCGCAGCCAATTTACGGCGATGAGAGTTGCGAACTGAAGCCGCTCACGAGCGTCGTGGTGTGATGTTGCCACGAGAGACCATGGCTCTCAGTGAAACAAAAGAATGAAAACAACAAAACAATTGATGCTAACAGCCTCAACAGCGGCAAGGTGTCCGACATTCACGTCACCGCCAACGCCGAAACCAAATCCGCCACCGTAACCTTCGAAAAGGAAACCGCCATGAAGACGGCCCTCCTCCTCAACAACACCCAGCTCGGCACCAACACCATCACCGTGACGAGCCCCACGGGCGCCACCGCCGAAGGCGGCACCCCCGAGGTGCACGCGGCCGACCGCGACACCGACGAGATCACGCAGGAGATGAAGCCGCGCGCCCGCATCCTGGCCGAGTACCTAGCACACGGCTACATCATCGGCGACGCGGCCCTCGAGCGCGCCATCGACCTGGACAACAAGCACCAGGTCACCAACAAGTTCTGCGCCACGCTGCATGACCTCGACAAGAAGTACCACGCTGCCGATAGGGCGAGGGCCGCGGACGAGTCGTACGGCATCACGGCCAAGGGGAAGAACTTCTTGACGGAGATTGGGTCGTTCTTTGAAAAGGCGAGCAACACGCCCACGGGGAAGAAGATTGTCAAGTTCTATACTGAGAGCTCGAGGCAGGTGCAGGATATTCATAATGAGGCTTTGAGGTTGGCGGAGTTGAAGAAGGAGGCTCATGGTGGCAGCGCGTACAAGGCTGCTGGTCTTGAGAAGGTGTTTGGGAAGGAGCCTGAGAGGACGCCCCCTGCCTCAGGACCGGCGGGTGAAAAGGGGGCTCCTGCGCCTGCCCCGACCTCTTAAGAGTGTAGTGGACGTCTTTTATTTTTATTTTTTACGGAGGCTTTTACGTTGAATTGATTCGATGTGTTTATTGTTTATGAGGGAATAACTGGGTATAACGAGGATGCTAAGAAAAATGGCCTTTTGTTCGGTTTTTTTTTGGTTTCAATCCGTCATGTACTTTCGATAACGACATTTAATACGCTCACCAATTGACGTTTTACATGAGATTTGTTCTACCCGTCTGAGTTGACTCGTCCGTGTACTCGTCGTTGGGATCTCGAGCAATATTCCCATCTCTGGCGGGGCATGCATCACAAGCCGATTTCCCCATTTTCCCCCATTTCCAAGAATGCACGTCATCGTCAACTCTGGTGTCGCTTGGCGCTGTGGAAGCTCCAAATAGCATTGTAGAGTGGACCCGATCACAATCAATCATTGGTTCGGTGGTGTAGTTGGTTATCACGCTTGTCTAACATCCACAAGGTGCTGGACACAAGAGGTCCCCGGATCGAGCCCGGGCCGAATCAACAATTCTTTTTTGTTTCTTTTCCCAAATTTCCTACCCTTTTCTTGTCCCAATTTCTTTGCTGGTTTCTCTGATTTTTGCTTTGTTATCGTCCTCTATCTAATTTCGTTCCTCTTCATGTCCGGGAACATTGAGATTTTTGCTTGTAGAGGCTGAGACCGCCGGGAGAGAAGAATGGGGGAAGAAAGAGAACAATTCGACAACGCTCCGCCAACGCCGAGACTTCGGAGCTGGTCGTTCGAACGCTTCCAAATCCAAGAGCCCCGGCTTCCAAAATTGTACGAGGTCCGAGAGCCAACATTGGACGACAGGTCGAGAATGCACTGTTCAATTATTTGATTAATACACTTGGAAATCAATATATACAGACTCGTAATTACACCCCAGACACTTTCCCCGGTCCCGTTCCGGTGACATTCCTCCTCATTGCCAATCCTCCCGTCTATGTGTTACAACGCCATACGCTTTTGGAGGCATCATTGTAGCCGTAAAACCCCCAAACCTTCTCTCCTAAAGAGAATACAAGAAGAAACAAGAAAGCAATAGAAAAACAGAAAAGATAAAAATACACAAAATAAAGAGAGCAGGTCATCCAGTCCACCCGACCTCCCCAGGCCCCTCGCTCAACGACCGATCCGAAATATGCACCGAATTCAAATACCGCCCCTTATACCACTGCGTCGACTGAATCCGATACAACACCCTCGCCATCCCCAAAAGACCCAGATGTCCCCTCCGCATACACTCCAGCACCTGCCCCTCCGTCTGCCTCTCACATCTACAAAACGTGCCACCAAACACCAAGCGCGCCTCGGGTCCCGAGAACAAAATACTCAAACGATTTAAACCCCTCCACTCCGCCGCCAGCGAACTCCTCCTCGGCGCCGCGAGCGCTAGTAGATCCCACTCGCCCGAACGACTCTGCAGACGCTTAGCCTCGAGGGGCTTGGCGCCCTGGCACTGTTCTATGGCTGTGATCTTGCAAGGCCCGCCTTCGGGGGATGCGCCCTGTTGACACCAGCAGCGCTGGGGGTTGGGCAGGGTCTTTTCGTCAATGGATATCACGACCGTGGCGCGGGTGTTCTGCTGCGCGTTGGAGGTGAAGAGGACGAGGAGGGGCTTGAGGGGTTTGGAGTGGATGACGGCGGTTTGGGCGCGGCCGGTGGGCGAGAGGACGGTTACGGTGGCTTCGGTTGTGTTCGAGGCGGAGGAAGAGGAGGACTTTTGGGTTTTGGTGGTTGTTATGCTTGGGGCGCGGGGTTTTTTGTTGCGTTTGAAGAGGGAGGAGAGGACGGAGTCTCGTCTGCCGTTGGAGGAGGGTGGTGGTTGGGGTGGCTCTTGGACGGGGGAGGTGCTGAGGGGTCCGAAGGAGGTCATGGTTTGGGAGCGGTGGGTGTTTTGGAAGTAAGGGGAGGATGGCAGCGGAGAGGAGCGTGGCTGCTGTGGGTTGTGCTGGTGGTTGCTGTGGCTTCCGTTTAATGTTGAGGTTTGACCAGGGCTGGAGCTGATGCTGGTGATGCCGAGGCCGTGGGCGATGGTTTCAGTGGTGGGGAACGGAGAGCGGAAGTCGGTAGTGGGATTTTGAAGAGTCGTCGAGCGGGATGTGGTGTGGGAGGGCGGAGATGGGATGGAGATGGTCGACATGGAGCGTTCGATGGGAGATGGGAAGTCGGCGGTGTCGGTTACTAGACTGCCTGGGAGCCGGCGGTGGAGCCAGAGTTGGACGGAGGCTTTTTCGAGGAGGGAGCTGCCTTGGCCTTCGATGACGAAGCTGGCGGTCGTGTGGTTTCTGTTGGTTCTTCTGTTAGTCGGGGGTTCGAATAATGCGGGGGGAGAAGGTGAAATTACGTCTGGGGAGACTTACTGGCAATATCCATCGGCGACTTTGAATCCCGTCACTCCCTGCTGAAACTCGAGGGCATCGTCGAGGGTGCAAAAGGCCAGAGGATAAATCTGATTGTTGTTTGTGAGGATCATTTCAAAGGGCGGCTCCAATATGCTTGAGAGAGCATAGACGGGGTTGAGCGTCGACGACGTAATGTCAAAATCCACAGGTATATCTGAGAATACTGTTAGTCCTTGTTGACTGATGTCTAGAAGCGGGAGATAGATAAGGACTTACGTTCTTGCCGCGGTGGACCTTTTGCCCGCCTCTCGACGGCAGATATGACGAGGCGGAACCGTTTGTCCTGCGAACCCATGTGTCTCAGGAGCCGGAGACGCTTGGATATGTTTGGAGAGGTGCTAAAGAGAACGCTGCATGTTCAAAACGAAACGTTAGCTTCGGCCTATGGAGGGGTTGGCTTGATCTGCTGGGAGCGGGCTTGCGCTCTTACGTGTTAAGAAGCTCCTCCATCATGACGTTGGTAATCACCGTCTCAATCAACGGTTTCGTGGCCTCCTCGATCCAGAGCTGCAGCATGTCGCCGTCGATATCGGTAAGGGCGGGCGCGACGAGACCTCGTGAGAATCTCTCACATTGGAATGAGAGTTTCTACAACTCTGTTAGCAAACACAGTCCACAAAGATATTATCCACCCACAGAGAGAAGTAGTCTTACCTCCTCAAGCTCCATCACATACGACGGCCAATGCGACAACTCACCCACCTCCCTCAACTCCACCGCCTCCCCCATCTTCCCTACCAAAAACACACACTTCAACAAATTCAAATATTGCTCCACCCCCGGAATCCTCTCGCTCACAGTCAACCCAGGAACGAACCCCACCGTGCTCCGATCCAACCGGTAGATGAAGGCGTCGGCCATGTCCCGCAGCGTCGGGTACTGCTGCTGATCGGCATCGACGCACGCCGGGTGGAGACGGAAGGCGTCTTCGAATTCGCCGGCGAGGTCGACGGGGATTGTTAGGAGGTGGATTTTGCGCGCGGCTTGCTCGTCGAGGGCGGTTTTGAGATCGGGGACTAGGACGCCGATGAGGCTGCGGAGTTCGCCGCGGACGGAGCGGAGTTCGTCGTGCACGGCGCCGATGCGTCTTGAGAGGTCTTCGTGGACTCGTGTGAGGAGGTCGCTAAAAACATCAACCACCCATGTTAATATTCCGTCTTCAGAAAAGAGCCCAGAGAGAAAAAATTAAAACCGAAAGACGAAAAAGAGACGTACATCTCAAAAGGCTTCAACACAGTCTGAACACTCAAACTATGCATCTGCACCCTCACCCTCAACTTATCCACCCTCCCCTGCACCAGCGCATTCCACTCGATGTTCCGCAGCGGATTATTCGTCGCGGCGCCGAAGCGCCTGTTGTCGTCGAGGAGCTGGTGGCATTCGCGGAGGGTTCCGCCGTAATCGCCGACGATTTCGAAGAGTGAGTTGGGGTCCCATCGGAGGCGGGAGGAGGATGGGGCGCCGGCATCGTGGAGGGATTTCTGGGCGCGGAGGACGACGCTGGAGAGGAGGTCGAGGTTTTGGGCGAGGTGGCGGACTTCGGAGCCGAAGGAGTTGTAGTTTGTGCCTGTTGTTGGGAGGGTCGTTAGTGAGGGCGAAAATTAGTTTAAGCGAGTGGAGTCGTGAGATTAGAATGTGTGAGGTTGCAGGATGCGATGAGAGAGGAAACAGCTCACGCGACCATCGACGGCGATGGTTCCGGAGCTATGGAGGAGAGATGAGGGGATGAAGCGGGGTTCGCGATGTGAGATGCTTCTCATGCGAAGGGAATTTGAAAGAAGAGAAAAGAAGAATGAATGAATGGAAGCTATCGAGAGATCTTGGGATATCTTGGGACATTTCTTACTTGCTCTCAACTCTGGAGTCCATCCATAGTTGTACACCTCCCAGGCGAATTTCGCGATACTTAGCGTATCCCCAACATCCATCGAATTGGTTTCTTCTCCCCCCTCTGTCTATCTCTGCTGCTCTCGGTGGAATCCGCGGCCAGTCGAACACTACAACCCGCCTGCTCAAGATCGAACGAAGATATTAAGAGAGATCCTTTTATTCAAGAGGGGAAAATAGAAATATGGAAGAAATTCAGATTATGACGACACAATGCGAGTCGAGAAAGATTTAAACTAGGAAGGTGGGAAAGAAGGGGAGAAATAAGAATTGCCGATCCATGCTTGTGTTCGGCTTCTGGAAGGTTTTAGGAAGAGCGGCTGAGATAAGACGAGATCGAAAAATAGATTACGACAGGGTCCGGGGCGAGGCAATGGTTCTAACAAAGAGGAAAAAACAAGGGATTGGGAAACCTCCCGTCTCGCACACTTGGACGCAGGGCGAGCAGCAGGCAGTGACAGCTAGACCCTCGCTTTTTCTTGCTTGTTTGGCTTGGGGTTGGAGACTGGGGGTTATGTCACGCAGACATGCGACATCCACGGGGACAAGCAACCTGGGGAGTCTCGGGGTCGAATAAGTGATGGCTTGGCACCCGTGGTAGCGTAAGCCCGTATCAGGCACCGAGCAATGGGGCGGGTGCGCAAGGGGGAAAGATGAGAGATTGGAGATGTTAGTCGAGACGAGAATGGAAGATGGAGGGAGCCGGAATCGAACACGCATGCGTGCAGGACAAACAAAGGGTGTCTAGGAATGACAGCCAGCCAACTTAGAGATGGAAGCGAGGGGGTGCTAATGCCACTCGCGGCCTGTTCTGGAGTCAACTCAGCACAGATCAGACCAATGGATATCGGTCCCCGTTTCCAGCGAGGTGTGTTATCTCTACTCTACTCCATTGTCTTCGTTATCAGAGCAAACAAGCAGCTAGAGAAGTTGAAACCGACCAGCTGATCAGCAGGTGCATAAGCTTGGTGCACCGCCACGAACTACTTCATCCGTTCTATTTTGTCCTTCGCTTCGGGCTTAGACGGGTTGTGGAATCGGTCAATGTGTGCATGTCTTGCGTCGTAGTGTGCTGCACGCCAGGCCCAGAAAAGAACAAGAACAGACAGACAGAGCAGAGTTAACGGTGTTCCCCGGGTTCCGTCCTCGACCAGCACAGCCTTTGCCACAATGAGGAAGCGCTGGGCGAGAAATAAGCTCGATCAATTGGTGCGACGGAACTGACAGCCACCCATTTCGCCCTAGCTTTTATTGTTTGCGGGGGGACGAAACGGACTAATTAGACCCCGGTCAGGCTGTCATCCATGTTTCTGTTCCAGTTCCAAGATCAGCCCCGGGCTCGACCCCGGCAATAGCGGGAAACAATGAGTGTCTTGTCCCTGCAGGAGCTGAGCGGGAATAAAATTAAGAAAAACGAAGGCTGGTTCATACTCGCCTCGTCTCGCTGGTCAAGCGCTATGTGGCTGGAAAACACCTCCAGCCAATATCACTAGGACATTGACAAACTCGAGAAAACCATAACGAGGCTGCGGATATTGATTTCCGAGACGGACTCTGTCTGAGATTCCGACCACACTTGGCCATTCGTGGTATCCACCCCGAAATCCCAAGATTAAAGTCGAGGTTGGGGTATCAGAGTGTTTGTGCGACAACCTAATATAACCATTGCGGGCGGCCGCTCATGACATGACCAGACCCTCCCAGTCCAAGCCAAGAACCTGCAGCTCACTGGCACTTGCATGGGGGCGGAGCAGATGCCGGTCGACAAAGCCTGACTATCCTTGTCTGGTAGCGCCCACACACCCACCCTGAAGGATAAGATGCATGGATGCATGCGGGCAAGAGAAAAGAAGCGAAAACGAGGCTGTCGAAGTCGGAGACGAGTCAGGGAGGCGAGCATGCGACACTAAAGAGCTCTCTCACACACTCTCTCCTAGGTTTAGCGGGCGCGCACGAATTGGCAAGGCATTTTTCTGGGATCCGTGATTTCTAGTATCTAGTTTCTAATCTGAATTACAAGTAATAGTCGTTATCTATTTCGCCCTGCCAATTTCCTCCTGTTCTTCACCGACACCAGGAAAAGCGCTTCTGTCCCTTTTTCCTCTTTTGCCGTCAGATGAGACTTCCCAGGGCTGGCTCACTCACAAATCAAGGGGAGCCGTCCAGTTTATCAATGCCTCTCATTGAAATTACTTCAACCGAGCAGCTGCTTCCTGAGGAATAAACCGGGCAAGCATAGCCATCTCCATCTCCCGTCTTCTGCTCAAGTTACTTGACTGTAGCATTGAGGATTGGCATAGAAAGAGAGAGCGAGAGACATAGAGAGACGGAGAAAGAGGAAGAGAGCCACCATCATCATGGCCTCTGCGGACTTTCCTCCCATGCGGCCTCCCCAAAGGACGCTCTTCAACGACATCGAGGAAGAGATTGAAAATCCCGATGAGATTGTCACCGCTGCTCCGGCCGAACAGTTTCGGTTAGGTTTTCTCGATGTCACTTGTTTGATTCTCAATCGCATCATTGGTGAGTATATTTTCTCTTAGAAATTGCGCAGAAATCTATCTCTCTGTAATATACATTATATCTCATGTAATCCTGAATTCATCCGATTAACACGTTCAAAGGCACCGGAATCTTCAACAGCCCAAACCGCGTTATCGTCGGCACCAACAACACCGGCGCTTCCCTCTTCTTCTGGTTCGCCGGCATCTTATACGGCCTCTCGGGCGCTCATGTCTACGTCGAGTACGGGCTCAACGTGCCCCGCTATATCATCGACGGCATCGAGCAAACCGTCCCTCGCAGCGGCGGCGACCTCCATTATGTACGTTTTCTATTCCATTCTGATTTATTTATTTATTCCCCTCAATATTAACATCCTTCTCAAAGCTCCAATACGTCTACCGCAAACCCCGCTACAAAAAAGACACAGTCCTCTTCTTCGCCTGCCTCTACGGCATATCCTTTATCTGCCTCGGCAACATGGCCGGCAACTCCATCTCCTTCGCCGTGCGCGCCCTCCAAGCCACCCACCCCGGCACTGCGCCCGAGGACTTCAGCCCCGGAGCCGTCCGCGGCATCGCCATCGCCGTGGCCACCGCCACCTGCTTCATCCACGCCATCTCGCGCCGCGGCGGCATCCTCCTCAACAACGTGCTCGCCATAGTCAAGGTCGGCATCTTGCTTCTTATCATCGCCACGGCCGTCGCTGTTGCTGCGGGAGGGTTCCACGATGAGGCGGGCGTTGTGGTGCCGAATTATATCGGGCATAATACGGAGAGGGAGAGCTCGTTTAGGTATATTTCGGATGAGGCGAGTGGGGAGGCGAATGGGTATGCGCAGGCTTTTTTGTCTATTGTTTTTGCGTTTTCGGGGTTTGATCAGCCGAATTATGTATGTCTATCTCTCTCTCTCTCTCTTTCTCTCTCTCTCCTTTTCTTTCTCCCCACCCAAATTCTGCCCTTTCTCTCCCCCGGACTTCATGATTTCGATGCTATGAATTTCGATGCTAATCACATTCCAGGTTCTCGGTGAGATTAAAAGTCCTCGAAGGACTTTCCCCCTCGGCATGATGACCGGAATCTCCATCATCTCCGTACTCTACATGGCCGTCAACATCTGCTACGTAAGTCCCCTCTCCCTGCCTCCGAGTCCCAGCCGTCTAACACAGCTCCCAGATGGTCGTCGTCCCCAAAGAAGCCCAAATCCAAGGCAACGTCGCCCAGCAATTCTTCCAACGCACCTTCGGCGTCCTCGGCAACAGCGAAACCGGCGAGCGCGTCCTCAACGCCTTCCTCGCCATCTCGTCCCTCGGCAACATCATCGTCATGACCTACACGGCCTCGCGCATGAAGCAAGAAATCGCCAAAGAGGGTTTCCTCCCCTTTGCCAAGTTCTTCGCCCAGGACCGTGACTACAGCTTGGGCCGCCTGCTCAGATGGTTCCAGGCCCGGGGGTGGTTCAAGAGCATCTTGCGTCACAGGTGGTTCTCCCCGGAAGCCCACTCGGAAAAGACGCCCGTGGGCGCCCTCTTCCTACACTTCCTCTCGTGCATGGTCCTCATAGGAGCCACGTCCCGTCTTCGGCCCGACGACTCATACAACACGCTCTCGAGCGCATCCGCCTACCTCTTCCCCGCCTTCTTCGGCTTCCTCCTCGCCCTAGGCATCCTCATCCTCCGCTTCGGAACACCCCCAGCCACATCAACGGTGAACACGCCGCACCACCCATCCGTACCAGGAACGCAAGGCAGCGGCAAAAGGACGTGGACGGAAATGACGCGCGGCTCGGTGAACCCCACGCTCAGCGTCGTATGCGCCGTGATCTACCTCCTCGGCAACGCCTACCCCATCATCACGAGCTGGGTGCCCCCGTCGGCTCGGTTCGGGCGCTCGACCGTGGCTTGGTTCGTGGTGCCTACGATTTCGTGCGGCGTGCTTGGTTTCGCGTCGCTTTGGTTCTTGGGGTTCCTAGCGAGGGCGAAGAGGAGGGAGCATAGGAGACATCAGGAGTTCGTGGTGGAGAGGTATCCCGAGTTTGAGTATGCCGAGGGAGATGATGGTGGGGTTGTCGGTGGAGGGGAGGATGGGGAGGAGGTG
>SJVG01000735.1:0-19301 GCA_034774675.1 Scedosporium minutisporum
GTTAGAAGGAGGGGTGGGGGGTCCATTTTAATTTCTCGAGATTTCTTGTCTAAAAATTCTTGATTTTGGGGGTAATGATTGCAGTCTTGGTAGGTTTGAGAGAGGATTTTGAGGGCCAGAAGCGCGTTATGGGTTGTTGGACGTTGGATAGGTGGTGTTTGGTGAGTTGAGCCTTTGAAGCTGGGGAGCTTGGGAGCTTGGGAACTTGAAGTTGGGATGAAGTTGAAGCTGGCATGAGGTGAGAGATTAGATAAGCAGAGCTGAGGTTTGAGTGCATGCATCAACCCACCCCATGGGGTGTCAGATATAAATTTCACAGCCGCGAAGCGCCGAGACGCGACTTCCTCCCACCATCGTTCATCATCGTCATGAGCATCAGAGGGGAAACAGTTCATTACTAGCTCTCATAACTCATTTCCTCATAACTAACTCCTGATCATCGTTTCATTTCATTACTCGTAATCTTGCCCTCGTGTCTTTTTCCGGGTATCATCAACTCATTGTGCCTGTCCATGCTTCCAAACGCCAACCCTAAGGGTACAAAACAAAAGAATCGAGTGAGCGTGGAGATTGACAAAAGAAAGGTAGGAAACTGAAAAGGAGCGTGGTTATCGACAAAGGAAATGATGTAAAAAAACAAACGGAACGTCCGAATAGACTTGAGACAAATGGAAGGGAAAAAAAAGGATAGAACGAAAAGAAAACGAAAGAGAGGATCCGCTTTCTCTCAGGTCAACAACAAAATCTCACAACACCGCAGGTGGCTCCTCTCCCCAAAGGGTTCTGTAAGTACGAGCTCGGTGTGCCTGGATCCGGTGCGTCTCGATGTCGGCCTCCCAACCGGCCAGTCGTTGATCGTAAACCCTGCGCAACATGTCGCCAAAGAGCCCGTTGACACCATCACTCTCCTTGGCAGATACCTCGGAGTAATTGGTAGCAGCGAACGATGCGGCCATGAACTCCCCGTGCTGCTTGGACAGACGGTGGCGAGAGGGGACGAGCAGGTCGCGCTTGAGGGCCACGACGTGGATTGGTAGAGGGTGGTGAGTGGCTGCCTTGATGGTGTCCTTGTTGGCGGCCCACTGAAGAGGGGGAAACAGTAGTTAGCAGCCGGAAGCAGAAGAAGGGACAATAGGGGTATATGGGGTAAGGGGGATCTCTGTGTCACTTACCCAACGCAGTGGGTTGAGGAGCGTACATGGGAGAGACGCATCCGAGCAGATAATGACGGCGTCCCAGCCGGTAGTGTTCGAGGGGTGGATCGTGTCCACTTTGTCGAGGGGGACATCCCAGAGCGTGACCTTGATTCTACGGGTGTCGATGGCCATTTCGGTCTCGTAGGCGATCTTTTTCTCGACCAATCTCTTCAGACGGCTGAGGCTCCACTGATACGATGCCCGGTTAGCATCTTGCTCTTTTCCGAACGACTATCGGTGACTTTTGACCGATCATACCTTCTCGGCAGCGTCGACCCAGTGGCCGTTTGCCTGAGTCCTGTTTGAGCCAGTGTTAGCATTGACTTTGGGAAAACAACTCAAGGGCGGAAAACTCTTACAGAATCAATGAGGTGAGACCAATCCCGGCCTCTCCAACTAGCAGGATGTTGTACTCCTGCGCAGGAAGCTCAGGCATGGGCTCGGGCTCGTCGTCTGGAACCGGAAAGCCCAGAACTGTTATCTGTCCAGGCTGGGAGTTTGGATGCGGTAGAGCGTGGCCGGGAATCGACGACGCATCAATCGGCTGGCGTCGACTAGCGAGATCGATTTTCTCCTTTTCCTTCTCGCGTGAATCGTCTCGCTCCGTTACAAATCGAATTTGAGTTGCAGATGACGGGAGTGGAGGCGGAGGCTTAGTCACAGCCTGCGCATCAAGTGTTGCGCATTCCCAACTTCCCGGTTCAACTGGTTCAAGAATATCAGCCATCGCTTGAGCGAGCCTCAAATTATCTTCTTGGGATCTCTGAGGACGCGGTCGCGGAGGCAACGGAGGAGGTTGGGGCTTAGGAGGTGGAACCCGTCCGTCAAAGCCGTGTGGAGAGGGTGGGTACGCATCAGCGATGGGTCGAAGATGCAGACGGGGTGGAGCAGAGTCCGTATGGGCTGGGGCCCAGTTGTCAGATGCCTGACGGGAAGGTTCGCCAGCATCTTGATCAGGGAACACCAAATGGGGGAACCGCTCTTGGCGGAGCGCTCGTCCTAGGTTTTGCTGCTGACCCTCGCTGTAGAATCGCTGGTGCTGCTGCACCTCGCCATGGTTGATGGGGGCACCGTGAGGGGAAGGAGAGGGAGCGTAGTAGCTTCCCTCGGGGGATGGCGGTGAGAATAGAGGTCGGATAAGATACTGGGCGGGTTCGCGGTGGTGGTAGATCCGACGGTGAGACGTCTGGGAGGTGTGAGAGGAGCTTTGGGAGGGGTTCTGCTGATGAGAGCTGGAGCTGTAACCTTGTTGCTGGCTAGACATGCTCGGGCTGTGGTCATGCCGCCGGTTGGGGATGCTGGGGCTATAAGCTTGCTGCTGAGCAGGGAAGTGGGGCCTTTGCTGATGAAAACCGGAGCTATAGCCTTGTTGCTGGCTAGGCATGCTCGAATTGGGGCCATGCTGCTGGGTAGGGAATCTGGGACCATGGTCTTGATTCTGGGTAAGGTTTTCATCGCGGAAACCCTGCCCATGCATTTGGGGCTGGTGGAAGTCTTGGACGACACCTTGATAGGGCTGGACCTCCTGCTGAGTGCTGTACTGGCTCGATGGAGCTTGAAACTGGCCCCGGTCTTCCCATTGAGCCGCCTGATGGGCAAACTGATGCTCGCCAGGCGTCACGGGGATCTGATCATCCCACCTGCTCATCTTCGATCGCCAATTCTCGTGGGCATGGATATGAATATGGGAGGTTTCTGACAAAATAACAATGGATGGGGGTGTGGTGTGTGAGGGTTTGTGTATGCGGGAGAAAGAAAGGTGAAAAACACTCGAGGGGTTTGTGGGCGGATGGGAGAAGTTGTTGTGGGCTCGGTAAGTCGAAGTTAGGTTTGGGGAAAACGACGCTTTGAACACGGGTCCTGGAGATGGAAGAACGCGTCGTTGTTGTGTGTGCGTGTGCCCAGGACCGAGTCATTGGTGACGAGTTTAGGGTATCTCCTTCGAGCCACCGCCCGAAGAATCCCCTTGCGCGTCATTGTCGCTGGGGCAAGCCGTCTGTTGGCCAGGACCCTGGGGATTCGAGGCAGTCGGCTGCTCCTTCCCTTTGGAAAGAGCTTTCTCATCCTGAAGTGTCGGACCTGTGTCGGTGTCGGCATGGGCTCCTCCCTTTAAGTCTCTGTCACCGTCCTTCTCGCCATCCTTCTTCGAATCCTTGCCACTCTCGCTTCCATCACTTCCAAGTATGAAATTAACAGAAGCGGAGATCGCGTCTTCGTCCGACTGAGTGGTCTTTGAGCCCTGGGCCTCCTGGCCGTCCTGCCTCTTACCACTATTGCTTGACGCGAGCGATGCAAGACCACTAAAGGTCGGTTCCTGACCAGTAGTCTCGGGTGTAAAAGGGACGCCACCAGTCGGAGGAAGGGGAAACAGGTGGCCCCGGACGCTCATGGTTCTGCGGTCCTGCTCGACGAACTCTTCCGGATTGGACACCATCGGAGAGTTGTGCGTCTTGTCTATTTTAAAGCAACGTTAGCCACCACGTTAAGTCACGGAATCTGAGACGAGCATAATCAGGCCTCGTGTGGCTTACCATACTCTCCATAGGAAGAATCGCTATCCGACGACGATAGAGCAGCGTAGTTAATGATCTTGTCGCCGATACCTGGAAGATTATCCGCCAGGTCCTGAGGAGTCTGAGGGACGTTGGTCGTTAGCATCTCGACTCGATCAGGAGCGAGCGAGCCGAAACAACGCCGAGGACCGAGAGCATGGGTGAGGGGAAAACAATATGGGATAATGTGGCAACTCACATTGTCTTCCGGGGGTAGGACCGAGTCTGGCAGAGTCTCTAACCAAAGCTTAACGGCTTCATTGTTCTCACCCTGGTTTCCCTGTGCCTCCTGTGCCTCCTGAGGAGCATCGGCAGCTTGAGAAGCTTCGATAGCTTGAGGAGCTTCGGCAGCCTGAGGAGCTTCGGCAGCCTGAGGAGCTTCGGCAGCCTGAGGAGTTTTGGCAGCTTGGGGAGCTTCGGGAGCTTGAGCTTGAGCTAGACGATCTTGGGGAACTCGGCGAACTCGGGAACGCAAGGGGTCCCAGTACCCAACGGTCCCCGGTTTGGGCTTGAGGTGTTCGATGTCACGAAGGGGTTTGGGATCTTCAGGGCCTTGGCACTCCTCGCAACGTCCTTCGCAGTCGTCGCCACCATCAAAAGCTTTGCCTGAGCTACCCATTTGAGTGTGGCTTTGAGCCTGACAAATGACGAGGGAATTGGGGAAAGCGTCTCGTGGTGGACACGTTCGGCTGTTTAGTGCTCGGGGGACTAGGGGATAGGGGATTGAGGAACTGCCAAGGCTGTTCAGGGGAAAGGGGAGATGGACACGAAAATGATGAAAAGGGATAAACAATCGAGACAATGCTGTCTCGCTCGACGACAATGGATTCTTGAGGATGAAGAACAAAGGCGCACCGATGCTTCGACAATGCTTAGGGAGGATGAGATGTGAGAATGGGATGGGGATGGGCAAGTCTGAGTTCTTGGAGTCGGACGCGTTTTTGTTTTGGACTTGAGAAGAAACAAAGCTTTGTGGGTTGGATCAAGGGGAAAGATCCTAGGGCTTTCTCAAAGCTCTTGCCATTCTGTTTCTTGGCCTGTGAGGGGATGGTGATTGCGATAATCATCATTATCATCATCATCATCGTGGGGACATGCATCTGGTGTGTCCTGGAAGGACTCCACGCGGCCAGGCTGGATCTCTGAAGCGGAGCAATCATGGAATAAGTCACCATTGCAAGGACATCCTAGAGCCTGTGCAATGTCAAGCTGGGCTCAAGGAAGAGCATTATCACAAAAGTCTAGTGCATCATGCAATCATCCATTGTTCAATAAGGGTGGAAAGAGAGGATTGACCTCCTCTCTCCTTTCTACTGAGGTTCCCCTACACATGGGTCAATTGTATGGGTGAAAGAACTGGGTTGGACATTGAGGATTACAATATCAATTCACTGGGGACGATCACTTGCAGAAACAGATGGGAAAGCAGATATGATTGACTGTATATTGTATTGATTTTATGTCTATTGAAAAGCACTTCATACTTATGCAACAGGGTAACTAGATAGAGATCCTGTATCACCAAGCTGTGGTTTACATGCCCTCGACCGTGTGGCTAAAGGACTCTATAGGACGTCAAGAGACCCCATGGTGGCTTCGACGATCTGAGACGGCCGTTCCGGATACACCCATACACGGATCCTGGGTCAACGGCACATCCTCCGAACGAGGAGACTGGGTGGGAAGCAGGAATTAGTCTTGGGGGAGCTTGATATATAATAACGTTATTCGCTAGCTCTGGGATAAATGGTGGCAGAATCGCCTACCAAGTTCTACGTGGATCTGATCGTTTCAACACGCTGAACGCCAGCGCGGCCGCGGGGAGATAGAGGCACAGGCGAAGAAACGAACCGATTCGCAAGCTCTAGGACGACACGAAACAATAAATGATGTTCCTCCAGTTCATCAGTGATGTGCGCCATGGCTTGAGCCGAAGAGGAGACCCCGTTAGCTCGAAGAGGGTTGCCAGCCACTCCAGCGGAAGTGTGGGCATTTGTATTTACCAGCGTACACACCGAGAAGGGGCTCGTTTGGCTGCGACTTGAGCGTCCAACACGTCGCTCTATAGCAATATTAGAGGCGGGACCGCTGTGAGGGAGAAGGCATTGCGAACTGTGCGCTCCTTTATGCTCGGGACCGCCTGGAGTGTGTAAAAAGCTTCGAGCGAGGACCGGACATTTCCCGACAGGGTACCCGGCCGGATCCTGAGAATCAATCTAGAAGGCAATCTAAGACAGCGGTCTGGTTCCTGCATAGCTGTGTGGAAAATGTCGTTGACAGGGCCCGGTTCTCGTCTCTGTTCTCTTCTAGACTTGGGCGCTAGCTGGTTCTCCTGTTCTGGGGAACTCTGCTTGTCTCCGTCCAGTGCTTATAATTTATCGCCGCAGTTAGTCTCCTCGTCACGTCAATAGCCGCTGTCATATCGTACTCGCAGAACTGAGAACATTCAAATGCAATTTTAATATGGCGCAAACGGCCGTAAGAACATCTGGGATGTTGGTGCTAATCCGGGTATGCCCGTTTTTGATAATCATCAGCGAATGGCGAATCTTTTGCCCTGATACCTGGCAAAACCCTCCCTGTGCCCGTCTCTGAATCTGGGGGAGGCACAACCACTTTCCGGCGTCTCGGCCGTCTCACTTGGTGAGGTTAGCGGTAGAAGGTTTCTCTGTGAAGATAATTCATAACCGTGCCCTCCCGTTTCTTGGCGAGGTAGACCTCGTCGAGGATAACCCGGGCGAAGGATCGCGGGATGATGCCACGCTCTGCGAGTCTATGGCGAACGAGAATGCCTTCAGGCGGTCGGCTGCCGTCGAGAAGGATAATGTCGGACAGGTCAATATCATCTTCGTCTACCTCTTTGATACGGTCGGGCTGCGTCGGTTGCGATGGTTCTTGCGGGTCGTGATTGTCTTGGTTATAGATGAAGGGGAGTTCGGTCGTGTGAAGTAGCCGCCGGGAAATGACCTTATAGGACGTTATAATGACGATTCTGAGGAAGTAAAAAGTGCCCTTTTTGAGACCTGCACTTCACGTCGGCTAGAGTAGACTAAGACGTGCATGACGATGCCCGCCGCGATCAGATATGTAGCTCTAGGGCCCTGGTCATCATGAACTTCTAAGGCTTTGGCGATCTGGGAGACCACCTGCCAGATCTCCAGTGCAGGCCTCTGCCACAGCCGCAAACCTTCCGCTGTTTCGGTGTTTCCAATCGTTGGACTTGATGTCCCACGCGTAGGGGAAGTTCTTTGGAATTGATGCGGGATCCGGCAGCGCTTGGGGAATAGCTTGGGGGACCAGGCCTTGAGGGTTTGCAAACGGATTGACAGGAGTTTTCGCCCCTTTCCGGGACATTAGATGAAAAAAAAAAGGTGAATTAGATAGAAAAGCAATCAATGCTGTAAGGGAACGCGTAGTCTCTACGGGCATATCTTTGGTAGAATCATGCCAATGCACTGGAGCGGTTTGGCGAACGTCGTCGAGAAGAGCCGGCCCATTTCCCAGCTGAGAAGTAGAGGGATATGATGCGGCTAAAACCGTTGAACTTCCCATCGGTGAACGGCGCCCAGATCATGAACTCGGCGTCAGTGTCGATGCAGAGCAGGCAGGCACGTGGACGGAGGGTATATTCTCATCTCACGGGCCATCGTCGGAGCTCGGGCCATCGTAAGGTTAATGGGATGGAACCGAGCGGATGAAACAGACCGCCGGGGCAATGGGCGAAAACGAGACAAATCGCGTCCTAGTAGTAGGCGAAGAGAGAGTCCTAGACTGGCATTGCATCCTCGCCTAGAAGACCCGGTCGAGAGGCGACATGGGCTGTTGCTCTCTATTCCACGAGTAGCTAGATCATGGTCTTTTCAAAAATAAATGAGAAAAGAAACGACGTGCGTATATTTCCAAGTTGTTGTCCACAACGGTCCTTCATCAGTAGGATGGCTGTGACCCATGTCGACATGGCGGATGGTGCTATCTTTCCTGGGCACCACTGTGTATTAAACGACGTGATAGCCGCCTGGATATGGGACCTGGCTGTACAAATTAGCGATCTTTAGGTTCGACAGTAGTACCTCTGTGGCCCTGTCCTGCATTCTCGGCATTTTCGGCTCCAGGCACGGACCGTGGCGAGGCCGGAGTTTGGATAATGATATCTTGAGCGGGTTGATGGGCTATGGTTCGATAGAGAGTAGAGAAAGGGAGAGCAGAGCGCGTCTCCGTTTTACCCGAACCGGCGAAGCCCATTAACAAAGGGTTAACATAGAGCCTGGACCTCTCTATTTATCCCTGCGAGCTGCTGGGTAAAGCTCACTCCCAGCTTCGAGCCGTTACAAGAATCTATAAGGTCTAGCGTAGAAGGGTCAACGCCGACGGCGGTGGCCTAGCCGGGGTAGGCGTTCGTAGTAGCATCACCATCGGGGCTAGGGGTGGACAAGATTGTCACGCCCCCCTCCAAATAAGCAACTCGCTCGGAGGTGTCTGACTCTAGCAGAAGAACAGCTGGGAAGCTGACCACGCCTTCGAAGGAAGCTGTATATAGGCAAAGGTTAATGCATTCCGCCCCCGCGGTTGACTAGGCGACAGTCAACAAACTCATAGCAGAGACGAAGAGCCTTCAAAGAGACTTCGATGCCAGCTTCACGGTTTACCTAGCCACTGTGGCCATAATAGCCGCGTCCATATTACGGACAAGATATAAAGTATTGGGGGAACCGTTCTTGATTAGGAAGAAGAAATTTCCTCCTGGGAAAACTGTGCCCAAAACTAACCACCAGGTAATAAGAGGCTGGCTTCCAACAAAAACCGTCGCGAGAAGCTATACCGACAATGAATGCACTTGGAAGATGCGTTTGCCGTCGAGTTAGCAGAGGAAACAAAACGAGGATATCGGAGTGTAGCAACACCATGGAAGGGGACACTCCGACAGAGGTGGTATCTGCGACTGCACATGCAGTCCTTCCCATCTTGCTAGCACTAGCACTCAGGGTGATTAAATCCTGTGATATCGCAGACTCCGTCTCCTCCAGGAAGCACTAATGCCGATGCAGCGCTTGGCTGAAGGGAAGGAGCGCCTTTCGCAGCCTCCTCACTTTCGTCGACACACCCGGCCCCGGCCATATGCTTTATATATGAGGCCAAGGGAAGAACTCCCAACCGAGCAGCTCAAGCACCAACACTGCGACCAATAGCCCAGCGGTCTATTGGAGCACTCAGAAAGTTAGAAAAAAGGTATTTTTCGTAGCTACGTGTCCAGCGGGGAATTGCTTCGTTCGAAGTCTAACCAGAGCAGCGCATGCGATCTTTTTTTCATTTTTTTCTCCTTACTTTTTTTCTGGTGCCACTATCCATGCCCACTTGTGCTATTAGACAACATTCCCAAGTTTGTCCATCTCCTTCAGTATCTCATCCATCATGTTCTCGAACTTATTTGAGTCTTCTTGACCGTCTTGCTGAGCTCTGGTTTCGGTTTGGGACGAAGTCGCAGGCGGCGTCTTCTCCTCTCTCGCTGAACAAGCGATGAGACTAACTAACGCGATCAGCATTGTACCGATTCCTGTGACTGCGATGATCCATGGTGGAGCGGGGGAGGGGGGAGGATGGCTCTCGAGATCAAAAGTTGATGAATCGATATCTCTTCGCGTAGTCGCGACCTCGAAATTGTAGTCGATGGCCATATCGGGCTCGGGAAGCTCTTTCAAGTCAATTTGAACTGAGGGAGGGCCCCTTTAATGTTCTGGTACGCTTTTGGATGCCTTGTTCCTGGTTTATACGTATCCTCCAACTTGCCTCTAACCACTCCTCTGCCTCAGTCGTCTCAAATGCCTCAGTCGTGCGGCGTGTACTTTGTCATGCCATTACTTCTATAGTTTTAAGAGGCGGTTTCTGGGTTGCAATCGCACCCTGTGGTCGCGTTTTTACCTTCGTTGTATAATATCTTTTTGTAATTTATAATATTCCCGATATCCCTGCCCTGGTCATATTTGGTCGGCCCGTGGAAACCCTTGGATGTATTCCCGCATTGCCGTGGATCTTGTCGATCGAAGCGGGCATGTAATAGAGGTATAGGAATATACTCGACTGCCAGCCAGAGCTGGAATTGCCGCCTAGTCGAGGTAATGACCGAACAGGTCGTCGCAGCATCGACAAAGGGCATCCGTCAAACCGGCGCCGGAGGTCTCCACTTTTTCGGGGGTCCGTCGGATTCGATTCGGTCCTTTTGCTTCAGCCCCGAAAATCGTCGGAACCTCTCGGAGTCGGGAAAATCCGACGGCACTGGACTCTAATTCCCGCTCTGTTTTGGGACAGCATTTCCCCTTGGCGCAACGACACAGTTGATCAAATCCAAGACTTTTTCTATAAGGACGACTTATTCGCCGATTGATTCATGGTTTGGCGGTGCTTCCTGGAAATGGCGCCGATGAACAGGGTAATGGCGTGGATATGGACCAACGGGCTCCTCCAAAGCCCTCCATGTCATACCAAAATCAAAATTACCCAGAGGGCGCTGTGAATTGGGGAGTTTACCTCTCAGTACCCCAATAATCGGAGAGGCCTAGGTGGAATCGACGGGATGCCACCGCTGCTCGAGGAGACTGGTGTTCCCATCGCATGTGATAATCCCAGCAGCCACGGCACCTCCATCACTCCCTGAACAACCCAGATGTGGGCTTTTGGCAATATATTCGGGAGTCCGCTCCTGGACTATATAACGCGCGGGGATAGAAGACACCTGAGAATGGAAATAGTTGTCTTTTTGGCAACTTGTTCTCACACGTGAATTACTCCAAGGGAAGGGAAGTGGTCCAAACAATTTGGTGATTATTGACTTCTGAAACAGCGAGCCTAAGGACACTCTCACGGAAGCCTTTAGCTCGCTGGGACATGGTTTCGACTGCAGCCTGACCCGGCTAGAGAAGGGAGGCGCATTGGATCGCCCATTGATTGGCATCGTTTTGATAGTCCTTCTGGTCTGGAAGGGCTGGGAAATCGTAGAACCCTTCGAGTCGTCCGAGCATCTGGAGTTTAGCCCGACGATCAACCCTGGTTTGTGTTGGTGTTTGCGTTCGAGCGTATCCCAATAGGCAAGAAGTTCCTCACAGGAAGGGAGCTTCTTGGTGTGTGCTTGACTTGGCGTATAGTCGTGCAGATCCGCTGCTTACTGACACAATTGCTAGTGACGTTTCTTGCCCAGACATTCAGGAGTTGTCGAACACATTGGAAATAGTTTATCGAACCTGTGGTGCGTCTTGAATCGTAAAACGCAATGGCCTTTGCCCATTAATTCCCCCCACTTTACAGCACAGAACATATATATAGATGTCTTAACCCTTCGAACTGGCAGTATCCTCCCCTGACCACCAGGGCCACGCCGGTCTCTGGATTCTGCGACCGAGGAACGCCTCTGGTCAACAAGTCCAAGGAATTTTGGCAATATGCTCGTACGGGCCTGGATGATAACCCGGGAGAATCCGCAAATTCCCCGTAGCTGGATCTTGGAAACTCATCTTCTCATTAAAACTCGTGAGGATCGCTTTCGTTCGGTCATCCTGGAAGCTATTCTGCTCTGTAGGATTTGACGCTTTCGAAGGCTTGAACCCCCTTCGTTCCCGGAAAAGAGCAAAGCCGCGCTCACCAAAGTTCGGTTGGTCTGTTCAATCCGCGCGTCGCTCGTAAGCCGAAAGTGATAGAGCATTGTGAAGTTGGCAAAACGATCTCTCGGTAATGACGAGGCATCTTTCGCGCAGAGTCTCGATCGATGGCTGCGGAGGTTATTTATATATCATAGGTCGCAGGCACGACGGCATTCCGATATAGCGTATGGGAGCCTCCTCACTCCCAAAGCGAAAAAGGTTTCTGGGAAAGTAAGGCTAGAGTCCAGACTTGGAGCAAGCGAATCGACAGAGCCGTTCCCATATATAAGAGTTTCTACCCCCCGCCATCAAGAACTTGTCTGGTAATCCTTTGACCAAGGGGTCGAACGGGTTAAGGGGGATGTTGATAAGATTTCCAGAAAAAGCTGGTTCCTCTCCAGAAGTTGACAAGCTCTGTCCTCCGACCTTCGACATTCCTCGCACCGATATAGTTCCAGCCATCAGGCTCCAGTTGCTCACTCTATGAGCTGAGCGCCATCGACTAACCTGAGTTTGTGCACTTGCAGCGGCCTTCGGTGTCCTGAAATAATTATATACGCTCGCAAAAGCCAACACTCCGCACTCTCATTTCCATTGTGCCATCTCCCCGGGGCAGACCACCGCGAATTCGGCACTCTTTCCTGCTTCCCTTTGGCGGGCAGCCCATGCCTCTGCACTCAATGGTAACCCAACCAGAGTGCCCAGGGAGGGTCCGGGAGAGAAATAGTTCGGAACAGCCAGCTCTTGTCCATTCTGATCTTGTGCGTCTTGCGAGTAGAGAGACGCAATGAAAATCGTTTTCGGTGCTCCGCGCCTGGATGCAGCGAGCTCTCTAATATCCAATATCCTTCCATGGCGGAATTCCCGTACCAGGGTTTCAAATCAGCGATCTCTTTCTTATTTTCTCAATGTAGACGCATGACAAGGTTTTATCGCCGTAGTTAAATCATCGCCGAGAGACTAGGTGCGGCCCGATTGGGGATTGGGCTGAGGACATCAGAGAAGTAGAGCTGGCACAGGGGCCCGGTGCACGCAAGCGGGCCTGAGGAGCTGTTCATACAGCTTCTTACTCTATATGACGGCTTAAACTGCGGAGTGTCGACAAAAAGCTACGGAACAGCGAGTCCCGTGGTACTAAGGGCAGTGCACCATATTGTCTAACAAAGAAAGGGAGGAAAAACACAAATTAGGGAACGGTAGGGGTCCGTATGAGTTATGTGAGCTCACTCCTCAAGCTTGTCGACTCAGCTGCAATGCGTTCCGTTGGCATTGAAGTAAACGCTTCATAGACTCCGCGCTGGTAGGCGAGATAGTCTTTATCGTTCACCTGTAGGCAACTTGAGGACGCCAGATTCTCGCGCCTCCGCCTTGTCCTTGTCTGGAGGGTCGAAATCCCACACGACCACTTCCCTGCCCTGGGGCCGGAAGTGCCAGGCCTGCGATGTCGATCTTTTGGGTATGTATCACCGATGTCGTTGTAAAGGCGAGTCCATTCGTCGGCATCGCTAACATTACAGTGAGAGGGATTCTCCCCATCGTGGTGCTATAAATACCCGGATGTTGGCCGGTTGTCATCCACTGACGTTTATATATTTATTAGCTGACACGATATATAACGTGCGTTTTTATGGAGCTCCAGCTATAGAGAGCAGGGGGTCTTTCCAGGAATACAGCAAATCGTGGAACAGTGCTTCGGCAAGACAGGTGAGGAACCGGTTGTAGGTGAGAACTTCCGGGCTGTCCTTAATTTGCCACATGACGGCCAGGACCTGTTCCTAGGGCTTCCTATCCTGGAGAAGGGTGTAGATGCGACCGAGGGGTGGCCGCTTTGCTTTGCTGCGTTTGCGTTTGTCGCATTAGCCTGGCCCCTGAGACTTTGGGATTCAACCTCAATGGAGGGCGCCAACGCTCCCGGGATCTTGGGTGCACGTCCGACCATCAACAATATTCCTCTCAAGTGACTAGATGCTCAAGACTCGTACCACCTAAATTCCGGGTAACGTTGCAATGCAGGACGGAATCTGCTCGCTTGAAGGATTTGGGCTATCCTTGCAGAAGGCGTATGTGAGGGCTTCCGTGGGTTCTTCGGCCACGACGCGTGCTTCGGGTTAGGGAACGACTGGACTCGTCTCGGGGTTCCCCTTGTCACACCAGCCTCGTCCATGATGACGAGATTTGGACGGAATGAACCCCGAGACATCGGAGCCGAGATGCCTACGGGAGTGGCGACCATGAAACGACTGTCGTATACCTATAGCTCAAAAAAGGAAATGCAGGAGACCAGTCCGCATTGGGGAGGAGCTCTACCATCCTTTTGAAGACTTCGAGGCTATCGTCGAATTGTATATACGGGAACACATTCGAGTCCCGCGCCCCAGAGAACTTAACACCTATAAGCTTCACCATCTCGTCTCCTATAGTGACGGAAGCGCTGCCCCCCGGTCTCCTTAATCATAGAACCAGGGAGCCTCACGAGTACCAAGAGCACAGGCCTTTAGTCCATGAATCCTGGACGCTGAGGGAGAGCTTCTGAATGAGGATTGTCGTTGTCGTCTCGGGCACTCGTTATTCCAGCCTATAGTTTGCAGGGATATCGTAGGCTCCTGTGCTGGTAAATATATGAAGGCAAAAATCCAGGGACGGACCGACAGATGAAGTGACAAAGAGCCCCGGAAGAAACCATGTCAATTGAGCCAGGGAGTTGGCCAAGCCCATCTGTCACCGCGCCCCGTCTCTCACTCTACATAGACGGGCGACTAAAACCCAGACGACACCCAAATCCAAGGGCAGAAAAACAAGGAACGCAGCCCCTTCCTGCTCCTGGCTGAGCATCCACCCCACTACGATCAAGACAAGATTGCCAGCCAACAGGCCGCGATACGTCGTCGAAGGCAAAGAGGATTAGAGCAGCAAGACCGCCGTAGTTCCGATCCCGGCTCCCGGCTCCTCCATCGTTAGCCTGGGGGGAACCCCTGACAGGGCCCCGCTCCATTCGGAGCATCCAAGCGGCATCCACAAGCTGATGCGGTTTGAGTTGGAAAGATGGTAGACTGGGGTTCGGGGCCAATACCTCTCAGTTCGGTATATCCGCAAGTGTCGCAGCGGCTATGAGATCATTGTCGGGAGGCGACTGTCTCATGACGGATGTGAGCGCGAATACACACTGGATGTCTGCCTCGACATCTTGTGAGTCTGTGGTGTTGGATGCGGTGTCCATGACGTGAGCCGCACTCCCGAAGCACGATGCATTATGACGCCACAATCGATTGTACACGTACATGGCGATTGGGGTTCGAACACCCTCCCGGTGAGATATAGCCAACTTGATAAAGGTGTAGGGCAGAACCTTTAGAGCAGCCACAGATTTTTCTTTCTTTCAGAAACAAAAGCGCATATTGCCTCGCAGCTCGGTAGTTTGATTCGCGCATGGAACCATTCATCGTGCGTTGTGATGGGCACACCGGGAACAGGGGGCGTGACCACTAACGCCCTGGGGAAAGAGATGCACAGGACCATCGGCATCCGTAAGTTGTGAACGAGAAGAAAAATGTCGACCCTTGATGCGCGAGCGGACCGGACACGGCTGGGTAATGCTTCAACAGCCGTTTGGTCCAGTTTAACAGCTTCTGGCTCTCATACGAGGTATCGGAGGAGGGACTTCGCATTTATATAACTGGGAAAGAGGGGCATAACGAGCCCGGCCGCTGTTTCGGTGTCATGTTTGTCGTGTTTCCGACATACAACCCTTCCATGCACACGGCTGTCCTCTTATGATACTTGGTACGTCAGATTAAATAACGTGTCTCCCGGGCGAATCCAGTGCTCCTTTTCTTCGCTGCCAAGCGAGACAATGTGGATGTATGTTCGTTGGATGCAGACAATTTCCTCCCAGGTCTATATAGATAACTTTTTGCGAACTTTTGCAAAGTCGCCAAAACCAGAGGCTCTCTTATCTGCTGGCCTGAGTGCTAACACCAAGAATGGCGATAACTTCTCATTGTCTAGTCACGAGTAGAGTTGCCTACCATAGGCGTGGGAGCGTATTATTAGACACGCAAGGATCATGGGGAGGAGCGCGTTGGATTCGAGCACCCGCAGGAGAAAGAGCCTACGACGCCGAAGCGAAGTGGCTAAAGCCCGCTCCGCGGGCAGCTACTGTCATGTATTCAGGTTGTTCTGAACGCCGGGCAGAGCAGATGGGTGCTTGGGGGACTTCCATTCCGACCATTTCTAGACAGACAAGGCCCGCCGGCAATGCGTTGAGGCAAGAATAGCTGAATGAGCCTCGAGCTTCATTACCCCCATGGCAAAGAGCGCAGCCAGAGCGCGATGCACTGCCCTGAGCCGCGCTAGCGCTCTCACCGCCGACGGCACGGCGCACCGACAGGTTTGCCAGAGGCAACTCTCGGTCGTGATGGATTTGGCAAGGGAGAACACGCGCCCGGCACAGTTCGCTAAAGCTAGACCCGCCGGGTCATGACTGGAACGCGGTCATCACTCCAGACAATCAAGGCTGCAGTGTAGCTGCAGCCGAAGATTGCTGAACAATCTCCGAGCCCGAGGTTGGTATTTCGGTTGTATGGTCTGTTACGTGTTCTTGGTTTGTTAGACCTATCCCATACATGTGGCAATACTCGCAAGAAGCCAGGAAAAAAGCAGCTAACATACCAATATACCTCAATTGATTTGACACAGCATGCCTAGTGATGATGCCGACGCAAATTCGCCGGTGGCAGGAATCGATTAAAGAGCGAACCGTCTCCTCAGTAACTCCAAGCACAAAGGCAACGACTCAAGCTTCATTGAAACGGATCCAGAGGATAAACGTAAACGAGGGAGACAGACCCGATGTCTATCGAAGCACCATCAACGCGCTCAATCCGGTTTGGACCAAGAGGCCGCTCTTTCAGGCGAACCAACCAAGATTATCGCGCAGGAAGCTGCCTGGGATCCCTCATTCTCATATCGGAGGTAACAGGGACCCATATAGTTGAAGAAAAGAAAAGAGAGAGAATCTTGCCCAGTGTGTATAGCTGAGGGCAGCCTTGAATCTCTACCGCTCATTTCTAATTCGAAGATGAAGGAGTAGCGCGTCGGCCTGCCAATAGGTTCTCGACAGGTTTCTGCTGACCGAGTCGACACAAGCGACTTGTGCCTTGGAGGGTGGTGCCCATATTCCAGTGGAGTTGCGCTATGATTCCCTTACTACAACTTCGATGCATGTTTAAGCTGAAGGCCGACAGGTTCATCGAGGTCACGAAGACTTCACAATCGGAGTCCGGGTCATTAAATCGTTCGACTGCGCGGTCCCTGTCTGGACCGGGGTACTAAATCGAACTGACTCGACGTTAAATCCCGCGCAGGTTAAGTTCGCAACGATCTGTCTAGGTAGGTATCATGACGGGACTTTGATACATCGTGTACAGTACCATGTCCGCCCTATTGGTACGGGGGCTGATACCCCTGACATGGCAGGTTAGGACGGGGCAAGTCAGTAGTTCTAGAGCATAGGGGATTGGTGATTACTTACTTCTAGGTCCTCGGTTCTCGACATGTAGCTGTCCATCTCTTCACCCTATTCACTACTGTTGATAGTAGCGTCTCGCCATCCCATCCGGTTGTTGACGGCATTTCTGTCAGAGTAAAAGATACGAAATGTGAGGTTAAACGCTGGGAGGGCTAGGCGGAGGGATCAACCAACGGTGCGAGAGTTCCATTTGCTCTCGAGTAAACCACTCTGCCTCCTCTTTGGGCACGATGTGAGCCGTCCTAAGGCCAGAATGGTGATTGGCCAGGACACAGAAGTTTACCCCGGTATCGTCCTCCTGGGCCAGCTCTTGGGCCATCTTCGGCTCTCGGGATGCTGGGCGCCTATTGTGCCGCTCTCGGCGGAACACTATCCTCGCGGAAACCTTCCTTCCAGTTTGCTCGAATTTTCCAGGAGGGTGGATGTTCGGAAGAAAGACATCGAGACCAATACCGATGCCAGCTCTAGAAAGCGCCAGGAAACTATCAAGGAATAAACGGCAACCCCACGGCTTCTAGGCTGCACGCTCATCAATGTCAGCCTAGAGGCGTGATAGTGCTGCCCCCCTGTCTCCTTCCATTGCGGTAAACAGGGTCTATATAAGACCAAACGTCTCCACTGATTCCTCACTATTGTCATTGAGAATCCGCGCAAGGAGCCAGAGAGAAGCCTAAAGCTAGTCGTCTGGATGGTCCTTGGAAAAATAAAAGGGAAAAGATAGAGAAACCATATCCCCCTGATCCCTTATTGATGTGCGTTTCTCCGAGAGGGCAGATGCGGCTTACACGCGAAGCCCCGCCCTCCATATCGATCGTAAAGCGCAAGGCAGAGACGGCGATGACGGCAAAGCTCTTATGCGAGGTCCTTTCGTGGAGCTAACTCTTTTTTCCGCGCTCTCGGTTTCACCCTGAGACCTTGCGTACTGGAGCCGGGCGGGCCCCAGCCCTCGGGGGAAGTGATCTGACAGATGGATCCACGCCGGTCGTTAAAGAGACTCGTGGGCAGCTGACAGTCGATTTGGGTTTTGGCATGAGGAGATTAGTCTTCAAAGTGCTGTTCGAGACTCGGCGAGGAGGGGGGGAGCAACCGTGGTCCAGGGAAACCTTGTATAGGATGAACGCCCCGGTCTCCGCTAGTTGGGAGCTGCCGCTAGACTTCTTGCAAGCCCCCAGCCCGAGTCCAGAGTTGGATTTCGCTGAGAATCTTTGAGACGCAAATATGCTTGGCGCATCTCTATCGTACTCAACTCATTGGGACCGTGATACCCGAAAAAAAGACCCGCACTTGTTGAACACTCTTGAAAACGGAAGTGTGGAAATGCCTGTTCGTCGGCAGTTCAACCTTTGACTCCCCGGAAAAGCCTTTTTGTCCTGCTTCAAGACTTATCTGACTGGGGGCCAGCTATTTTCGAGCAGAGAACCAATTGGGTTGGACCTCATTCTCTGATAGTTTTGTTCGAATGCGGAAGCACGTTCAAAAATCGCCAATTAAGAGGGCAAGGTTCGTGAGAGTCAGAACTTAACAAATGGCGTCTTGGCGGAATTCGATGTGCTGCCACGGAATAGAGCCTTGTAGTTCGTCCTGCATTGTGGAAATACCGTTGGGGGAAGGGAAAGGGCAGAGAAACGTACTATGCTCTCCCGCTTCACCTTACTTCAGACTATAAGAGAGGGTGGGACTAGGCATTCCTTACGCATCGAGGTCCTCCTTTCAGCGCATTAAATCCGTGAGCTGGTTGTCGAGAGCATGGTGCAGGGCCGATAGGAACTCTAACTCCGCAGCATGATGGGACTGAGGGTGTCCTTGAACCTGGGCGGCGCCGGCGAGTCGTCGGATAGCGGAGGTTGATGAAAGGCGACAGCCTGCAACAAGCCCTCGGTGCCCTCAGGAACTTATCGCCGTCCCAAAGTCATAAATGATCAACAAGAAGACCCAAGCGGAGATCGAGAGGAGTACTTACGGCCCAACGACGTTTGTGTGCCTGCTTGCAAGTGGAACACACGCTACCTCCTGTCGGAGCACAAACCACCGAAAGGGTCGGAATTCTCATATATATGGAACCGCCCCAGTGTAATGGGCTGGCCATTTAGAGTAGATATACACGAGGCCGACCTTCTTGGTCGCTAGTCTGTTGACCTTTGTGACAAGTTGAAGCGTTGTTTCAATGACGCCAAGTGCCTCGCGAGGAGATTCGTCCTTCAGGAGGAGGCCAAGCCAGATGCTTCTCATAAAACACCATTCCTTCTCTGAAAATGTACTCCCCGAAACCAAGGGCACCCAAGACCCCTGATACACCATTCTGTGGACGGCAAAATGAGGTGGGCAACTGGATATATACGAACCACTTGTGGGCTGAAGAGAGAAGAGGTTTGGGTTTGGGTTTGGGATGGGATGGGGG
>SJVG01000736.1:0-19284 GCA_034774675.1 Scedosporium minutisporum
CCCCAACCCCTCTCTCTCTCCATATATATATACCTGCTAATAGAGGCAAAATAGGCAAAGAAAAAGCTGTAGTTGTTCCCATCCGGTCCAGCTAATGATCTCCAAACAGTGCCCCGCTGGATTTAATAGTTCTAGTCCCTGGTTTCGTTTAGCTAGAATCGGTTAGCAGCTTTGATGAAATCGTTGTGTATGCATTGTATTCGTTATGTGAAACTGCCCAGGACTATTCGAGAACTAGTCGAGGAGGGAGAGAACTGGTCCACAAGGATGAGAACCATTCTGTGCAATGCCGGACTGACATCTTCCGACTCTCGTCGGCCTCATTTCCCAAAGGAAATCTCTAGTGCTTCTCGGACAGTGAGCATCTTGAGATCTGGAAACAACTTGTTGAGGTTTGGCTCCGCCGGCAAGTCCATGTCCCCATCAACAATTAAAGTTCCAATGAATGCAAGCATCCGCCCCATGGATAATTGATCATGATCTTCTAGCGCTTGAAGTAGCCCTCGTGCGGCGGGAACAAACGTGCATCCCCCTTGAGCCAGAGTCTCAGCATCATTAGTGTGCTTCTCGAACTCAACACCCTTAACCTCCTCAGCGAGACAAACAAAGTCGTTTATCGTTAGTTGGTCTCCAACGAGGAAGTATCGCTTTTCCCAACAGGGTAGTCCAAGAACTGCCACCGCAAATCGCGCAATGTCTCGAGAGTGTGTCACGACCAATGGGGCATTGCCGTCCCCAGGAATAACGGCATAGTTGTTCTCGACGTCAACCCATGTGGGCACATTGACCGCAAAGGCAGATTTTATGTGTGGCGCAAACCAATAATCGAGGAAAATGCCGTTCGAAATGCGCGTATACTCGAGATTCGATTCCTCGAGGAGGTCCGCTGCTTTCAGTTTCCAAGCGTATAGGGGAAGACCTTTGATAAACCTGTCAAGTTTGTGAGAAGCTAACATTCTGATGACCAGACTTGAGGGAAATACGCACTTTTGCGTATAATTTGCGCCAAATTCACTTGGCATGAATCGCTTCGTGTGGTGTGACCGTGTAGCAGCCTCGATAAGATTCATCTGGGCCCGTCCACTCGCGTCACTCTGAAGAGAAAGGGCGGAGATGACGGTATGAATTTCATGTGAATCGAGCGTTTCCGCTAATTTTTCAACGTCAGAGTAGTCTACCGTGACAACCTTTGGATCATCGCTCTCCGTGCGGCTCAAGATGACATATTTGTGTGAGCCATCCGCCTCGAGCGCAGATGCAATCGCGCGGCCGATGCTGTGTGAACCTCCGGCAATGGCAACGTTGACCATCTTGTGGAGCAGACTGCAGTTGTCGAGAGAGCGTGAACGAGGACGTTTGTTTTACCAGGGCAACCCGTAGTTGGATGTTGGGTTGGAGCTGTCACATCACTCACCAGCCGAACGAGGTCGTATAAATACACGCACCTGCATGTTTCGGAGTTCTATGAATGTCCGCACCCGAAACCCGGTATCCACAGAGGAATTTAACCATTCCAAAACTTGTATTTCATCGGCTAATGTTGGCGGAACCGCATTGCCATGTTCTTACTCTGTAAATTACATCGCATCGAATCTTCGCGAGCTGTGCTTGGCGTCCCCTCATGTGAAACGGCAACTCCCGCGAATTAAACTTGCACTAAGCCAATCTCCGGCCCACTTCTTGCCAGACAATAAGTCGAAATACCCCATCCACTTCGAGCCCTCGCTAATAGAGGAAACCAAGAGAGCCATCGCTCGACATCAAAAGTCTCGTTTAAGGTACCTTCCCTCGACAGCTTCGGGGTGTTTATCGCCAGTAACATAGCTCACAAGCTCAAACTTATCATGCGGTAGGGCCTTGATGATCCGGAACTCTCCGAGGGGTGCTCGGTATCCGGGCTTGACAATCCATACTATTTCGCCGATCTCAAAGGGAAACTTTTTCGAGAGAACGCACATTAGCTCGTAACATAGAAACGAAAAGAATATGGGTAAGTGGTGGGGTTCAACGCTCACATCAAGGGCAGCCCCCGACTTCAGAACAAAGGAGCGTATATCCTCGTCATCGGTGGCATTAGAAGGGGGTCGTTCCTCGGCGTTGGCTTCAGTCTATTTCATAACGGGCTCCTGGTGTTAGCTAGAGCTACGTACACTAAGGAGTAAGAGCAGGTTATACTCACCTCCTCTGTGACCTGCGAAGAGGCCGTATCCTCGGCATGTTCGAGCTTCTTCGTCTGTGGCCCGGGCTCCATTGATATCGCGGGAGGCATATCTTGATTTGAGGCAGTGCGGGGCTAAGCACAAAAGGGATGCAGCCGTTGGTGGATTTAGCGAACGATTTTACCTCAAGTGCAAGGTAGTTTTGAGGGCGAAGTCTGCAGTAGGATCGTAAGGCCCGCGTCTTGAAAATTAGGCAGACGTTGGGCATAGCCACATTGGTTGCACAAGTCGACGCCTCATTTTCTCGTAGCCGGTATGGTAATTGCTAACAAAACCTCTCGTTTTATCATGATCTCACGATAAGCAATGGTATTTCAAAAGATGGTCTTATTGAGGCGAAGTTCCAGACTGTAAAACTGCTCATAAATACTGGTTATATATTTCTATGTTTCCGTTTATATCGGACTTGGTGTCGGATGTCGGGTCGGGGCCTTGAACCCCACGAAAGAAACCCATCTGGATTTGCTCTGAGCCACAGGAAACATGCGAAGGAAAGGGACATTACACAAAGAGAGATGTGAGTAAAGCTCCAGACGAAATCCCTATTAGCGTCTACATCCATAACACGCTGTAGTGGAGGATTATCGCCTCGGCTATGCTCGGTTAGCCGCTTTTCTCAGTCTAGAGAGGAGGTTTTCTGTCTTGAAAAGGTTTGACTACCTTCGCATGCGTAGTCTTGTGGACCTTCAGGATCGTCTTGCAGAGCTAGAAGAGAAGCTCAACGCCTGCGATGACGACGATGAAGTGCGTCTCAATGTGGGTAGCCGTCGACAAGACGACAATGCCGAGAGAAAAGCGTTGCTCCTGGAAATACGGACGACGCTCTCCCAGTACGGTACAGCTTCCCAACTGATCCCATCGCTCACCTTAATCACTGAGCCGCTAAATGGGAATGCCAACAGATACGGAGATGCAGAATTACCACTCCGCCTTAAACCTACCTGAAGCTCCGCGGGGACAGCGCGAGAGTGTTCAAAACTGGGTGACGACCAACAAGCCGGTAGTCAGATCCGAAAGCCAGTGCTTCCTAAACAATCTAGTTGACAGCGACTACGTTGTCTTAGGAGAGACTCACAGCGAGACGGCTGGTCTTGAGTCACTGTTCGACCTTGGGCTACAGAAGTTCCCTTCCATTGCCAAATGGGTAACTGGCCTGCTCTATTCCCCTTACTATGATACTTAAGCTTGCCATACGGATTTCATCTAATGAAAATTTGTATTGATTCTAGTTCTCGACAGGCCAAGTACGTCCTCTGTTTTTGTTTCGATATTCCTCACCCAAGCTTGGAACGAGAGGAATTTCGAATGCTGATAGCGTGCAGTCAAAAACACTCGATCGACATATAGTTCTGTTACCACCTCGTTTCCTTGAGAGGGCCGCGAAAGCGTTTCTAGCTGTTTTCCTTCCGTTGTGGTTGATAATTCCGGTATTACTGCTCTACATGGTACCGGGCCATGTCCCAGCAGCCATAATATATGCATTCTTTACGTTTTGGACGTCATTCGTGGTCATATCTACTATCAACACGACGAAATACGATCTTGTCCTCGCTCTTATTACGTATGTGTTGACTTCGCATTCATTATAACATTCTCAGGTGTGAATTTAGTGACTGACCGGCCACCTGGGCTTTCCGCAGGTATGCAACACTTCTTGGCGCATTCCTCGCCGGTCCTAACTGATCATAACAAAGATCGTCTGGATGAGTATCCGCTTTGCTTAGTTACTTCGAATAGAGCTGAATACTGGCATTGGCCTTGGCACTGAGATGTGCTATAACAAGGACCGCACCTGGTTCAAAACTTCCTCTCTTACCAGAGCCTGACATTTCCAGTCTTCGTAGGCTTTCCAGTCCCTATCTTCCAAACAGATGCGCACAGCGTTGGCGTATCTTGTGCCCACCAAGTGCGCCAGCCTTTCCGAAACTGCTCCGAGGAGAAAATCGCGTAGCTTTGCAGGATCCCGGATATGCTCGAAATTCTGGCGCCTGCTATCCATACTCGGCAAGGTTTTCCAGAAACCCACTTCCGTTAGTAGGATACCCTACAACGAGTAACCAGAGTTAGACGGCTTCAAATCATAGAATGGTTGGGGTGTTGCTGTATGGCGACTCACAAGCCCATAAAAGTCGTGGTGCCTTTCAAATCTCGCCGATCTTCCCCATCTGTCTGGGTGCCGATATATATTATCCTTGACAGCGAAGTCGACGGTTCCTAAGGTCTCCGAATCAGATGGCCTTGAGCAGTCAAAGGCCACCAGATACGGCTCTTTAATATCCCAATCTCGCGATGACTTGAGATCAGCCGCTTCTTTCCCGAGACTGTCTTCTGCGAACACTAATATGTTCGAACTCTTGATGTTCTTATGAGACCATCCAATAGAGTGTAGATGTAGAACAGCGTCAATAGGCTGGCTCGCAAGCTTGACCCTGACTTCTAGAGGAACAATCTTGACCGGAGTGATGAGGCTAGATAAAACTTCAAACTTTCTGCCCACTAGATGTCCGGGAAGGGAATACACGATTCCCAATTTCGACGCTGCTTGGATCCCTTCCGAAGAAAACCCCAGGCCTTTAAGGCATCGAAATGCGGGCGACTTGGGTTCTTCCAAGAGCGCTGAAGTTCTCGCTATTTGAGAGAAAATCGTTTCATAGGCTGCACGATCGGCTGCCGCGTCGGCAATATACTCTACCAAGGCGGGGTTGCCGAGGACCTTGCCTAATCTGAAGCGCTGTCCTGGCTGGGCGACTTCCTGGTAGTTGACTCCGATAGGAGTTCCTGGAGATGATTCCCTAAGAAGGTGTAACCGCATGGTGATTCTATTCTTGAGATCCCCTATTTCGATGCCCTGCAGTGAGTCTGCGCTTTCCGCCGCGGTTCCATCATGGAAAAGACCAGTGAGAGAGTCGGAGACAAAGGTGACAATGGTCTGCGACGCGTTTTCAACATCATTGATAAGCATATTTATGTCGGTTGGTCTTGGATCATCCGGGATTTTGGCCGAAAGCGCCTTCTGCAGATCGCCGAGCAACTTCTGAGCTTTCTCTTGTGCGTCCGGTGGCAATTGGGCTAGGAATATTCCATTTTCAGAGGATCCTCGCGTATTCAACAATATATGGCCGAGTTGTTGGGCTTGCTTCGCATCAGTCAGTGCTTGATCTACAAGTCGGATGTCTCGGATGGCGGTGGGTGAATCTCTCGTCAACCACCTCAAAATGCATCCTGCTGTTGTTGAATCGAGAACATCGAATAAAGATAAGCGGAATGTCAAAGTCCTCGGCACCGAAGCGATATTAGAAGCCTGAATACTGTCCGTGCTGCCATCACTGCTGGTGAACCTTGCAAGTCTAATCGGACCAGCTGAGCTATCTCCTCCGAGGCCGACATAGAAGGGTTGCCGCCGTAATTTAGAGGCAGCGTCGACCAGTATCCTATGGACGGCGGGAAGAGTAACAAACGTGTCCCTCTCGATTTCCTCCTTCATCACTCGCGTGAGGATACGAGTAAAGGATGGCCATATTCCAGACCCGGTAGGTGTGGGCTGATCTTTGTCTGTCGCCGCGAGAAACTCGACACGGCGCGCTGCCCCTGCTCGGGCCGCCTGGCCGGCGTAGCAACAGTCAAGAAGGATGACGACATCACAAGATGCCTGGAGAAGAAGGGGTTGAATGATGGACCAGTCGAGGGTAGGTCCGTCCTTGTTCTTCCTGTCATTGAAAAAAAAGGACGTCAGATAGTGTCTTCCCCGAGCTCTTGACCTAGTCAAGGGGGCCAAGAAGAGAGGAGGGCGTTGTAGCCTAGAGACAGTCAAGGTGCAGGGAACGCTTACGCTGACCAGGTGCAAGGGCTCTTTGAAATTTTATTAAGTCCTCCGTGCCCACCGTAGTAGACAATGATGAGGTTGTCCTCCCCACCGCATGATTTGATGAACTGGGTGACGCGTAGAGCCAACTCAATGCCAGGGTCGGAGGAGGATGGGATCTTGTAAGGGAAAGTTAGATATCCAAAGGTCTCGCGAAATAGTCGGCCTAGGTCTTCTATCTCAGGGGCAACCCCTATATCGTCTTCTTCCCAGGAAAGAAGAAGGACGTTGACCTCAGCGTATCTCAACGCACGACGGGGTTGATACCTCTCTAGCCCTTCTGCGATAGAAACGCCGTGGATTGCGTCAGTTGCGTTGGCTGCCATTTCGCCAGTTTAAATCGAGAGGGTTGCAGATTATTGCTTTTCATAACTCTTTCGTATGACCCGACTGGCGATGTCCTGATCAACCTGTAAGGCGACGGCGGAGGGGATCTAGAAGCCCCACTACGAGGTTGGGCATGAATGTGAGCGGTTAGCCACATGGCGTATTCCAAATATAAATCGCTCAATGACAGCCAATGAATCATATATGCAGGTCTTGCCCATGAGCTTTACCTCCGCCCAAATTAAATTTAGTTGCTCATACACCGGCGGTCCATGGATATCCTCTGACCTTGATGTTCTTCCGCCCACGCCCACATTTCATACCACAACGGTCGCCATGTCTCTCTCATTATGGACCAGCGGACTTAGTAACGAGAAGATATCGTCGACGGGTGATTCACCTCCACCTTCTGCAATATTGGACTACATCTCCACTCTTGCTTTCAGCAGTATGATCCACCCTTTCCTCCCTACTGCCTTAAGGCTCGGCCGCCTAGACGTTCCAGTGGCGGGTGCCGGAGGCTACTCTTCAATCTATGTCTGCTTGGCAGAACATGGCAAGCGCGTTGTGGTGAAGCGAAACCGTCTTATACCCCTGGTGCGCTGGAAATCTGCTGCTGCTGAAAAGTCCGTCGTGGGTTCTTCGCCCGAGTTACGGCTGAGCTGCGTCTTCTGAGTCACCCGAAAATCAGAGAATGCCCGAATATTGTCACGCTCCTGGGCGTATGCGATGAAAAAATCGAGGAGACGGAACCGGTTGGGTTGGTGTTGGAATATTCCGAATTTGGGACACTGAGAGCTTTTCTGGGGACTAGAGCAGGGTCATCCTCTTCTACTGTGACACCAATCGACTTGATGGCGCAGGTTGCGAATGGACTTCTGACACTTCATTCGCTGCATATGGCCCATTGCGATATCAAGACAGAGAATATCCTCGTCTTCCTCGAAGCCGGGGGTTGGCGGCTTAAAATCTCCGACTTCGACCAATCCCTGATGGTATCCGAAGATCAGATAGGCTCGAGTCTGCCGGTTCGGTATGGGACACCTCTCCTGAACGCTCCCGAGATCCGGACCCAGTGTGTGTATGGCGAAGGGTGCTTCGACATATTCGCTGCGATGTTGGCAGATGTCTTTTCGTTTGGCTTGTTGGCCTGGGAGATCTCCAAGGGTGGCGAGAGATTCTTCGATTCATCGTGGTTCGGTGTCTCAAGCAGGACCGCGACAACTTCGGAGAAAGAAGATTTCCTCAATGGCCTTGCTAAGGACCAATTGCATACTTATGCCGTGGAGTTTCTTGAGAAAGGCGGGCTCGATCAGGCACTTTCTGCCGTTCTACATGGAATATTTGAAGCGTGTCTCAAAGATGATCCACAGGACAGGAAGCCCATGCAGGATATCGCACAAATATTAGGGCTCAAGAGCACCAACGTCGAGCTTGGGTAAGTGCTTTCAGTCTCTCCCTCTATTTCTAGGTAAAATGAGGTCGATGCTGAACCGAAGAAAGGCCCGAAATCCGCAAAGATAATACCAACGCTCTTCATGATATCCAGTCCGTTTGGGTGTCGGACTACCCGCTTCACAAAGTACGAACGCATCGTTCTTTGCGAATTGCTGTTGTTTTTGCTGACGTGGTCTAGATTTATATTAGCGCACTCCAAGATAACCAGACTATTATCGACGATATCATACCCCAAGTTTTAAAACGCAGTGCCCTTGCAGAGATGAAAGAACTGAGCTCGGCATCATTGCTATCCTGCAGTGTTCGCGCCAATGCCGCCATGCGGGTCTCCGAATTTTACTTGTCGGGGTTCGGTTGCGATATCAGCTCCGTTGAAGCAGCGAATTGGTTGTATACAGCCGCGAAGTTGGGCTCACAGAGAGCAAAGCTATGGTATCCACGGGTTTGCTCTGCTATGAACATCCCAGTGGCCGACGATGAAGCGATCAAGGAAATTCGGATGATCGAAGCCGAGCTGTCCCTGTCCCTGGAACTGCAGGAGACATATCTCATCCGTCGAATCCACCATTTCAATACTATCGCACTTGCTAAAGCGCGGATCCAAATATCCCTTCTCTCTGGGGCGACCCCTAGGGGACATCATGAACAGCCTATGTTCAGGCTAGAAACTTTCAATAGGCACGGTGTAGACAGTGTATCAGAGATCCACCTAGCAGCCCTCCTTGGTGAAGACCAGAAACTGCTTCAGCTTCTGCAGCGACACAAGGGTGCGATGCCCGCTTCATTCATATATGACCTCATGAACTATGCCTGCTTGGGCGGTCAGTTTGAGGCTCTCAGAATCCTAGCGCGACAACGAATGCGGCCTGCAGAAGAACCCGCTTCGATCGCACGAGTAACTCCGCTACATATGGCAATCTTCCTCCCTCCCGAGTGTATCAAGGATGCTGTGGACATAATCTCGGCCAGCGGAATAACCGCTGATGTGTCGAGCGGGGAAATCAGATGGGACACGCACGGTATTGATTTGGATGGTACCGCATTGGACTGGGCTGTTTGCACCCGTAACAAGCGACTAGTCTCAAGCCTTATCCCACACTCCTCGCCAACGATTCTGTCCGGCTGTCTTAGACTCGCGACTGAGAGATTCTTCTGGGACATAGCGGAGGAACTAATACCGCATATCTCTGAACTTCCTCCTATGATGCTGCCAGGCCTTTTCACGTGCCGATTCTTGCCATACATTGCTCATGGCCCGGATCTCGGGAATGCAATCGAGAAGACAGTTCACATATGCAGAATGCACAAGATGATTGGAAAATCTGGGGATGATATCACTCATCTCCAATCGATCGTCGAGGATGCAACCACCCCGAGTAATCTTCGTTTGCTTGAAGTGCTCTTGTCCGTCTTGACACCGGATGAAGTGAAAGCAAATCCCAATGATTTTGAACCTCCGGCGATGGCTAGAGTGATTGAAAAGGTGGAGTCTAACTCTGCCTTACGGCCAGTTTTGGACAGATTTCTAGATTTTTATACGCCCGAGGAGTTAGACAAAACAGAATTCTTCCCCGAAGAAAATTTCTTGTCATATGCGGTGAAGAAAGGGTCTGTGTTCTCGGTGAAGAAGCTCCTCGAGAGAGGTGCTGATGTCAACGCCATTCCGGAGAGCGAAGTTGCCGATAAATCAGTGTTACATCGTTGGATCGACTCGAAGATCGATACCCCAAAGATGGGGAGGCTACTTCTCGAAGCCGGTGCGGATATGACGATGAGACGAACTTTCGATGGGGTGACCGTATCAGAAAGGTTGCTGTTCGAGCCTAACCCTTCTACGTCATGGGCTCTGAAGATTATTCTGGATTCTGAGGAGGAGAATGAAGAGTTTTGGAAAATTCTGCACCGAGTTTGTGATTATACGGCTTCCACACCAGTCCATGCGAGTCAGGACGTTGCTTTCTGGGCTGTTGGCCAACTCCAAGAGTGTTTGGCATCCCGTCATGCGGCAAAACACATCAACACTCCTGATGAACAAAGCCGCACACTCATCCAGAAAGCCGCTTTTGGTCTCTCCCACGATTGCGTCCGGCTGTTGCTAGACGCTGGCGCGAATGCTAGCATTCCTTTCTCTCCAGAAACGGGTAAAACCCCAGCTTATTACCCTCTCCAAATTGCCTGCTTGCGAGGGTGGCTTTTGGGTGAAGGTCTCGAGAATGGAAAATTTCAATCGCGAGCTGAAGAGACCGCTTTTTGGGCCGAGAGAATGTTCAAAGTCGCGCTGGACTTAGTTCGGGACCTCGCTCAGTGGCATAGGGATAACGGCGACGGGCTCTTCGAGGGAGTGTCAGAATGTCATCTGGCCCACGCACTACACGACAAGCCGTACATGGAGCGGCTGCTACGGGAAGGACATGATGCTCGGGTGCTTTGCCACTGGCCGGACTCACAGACGCAGAGATCGCCTGCGAATCTCTTTAATGGGGGGAGAGATGTCTATGAGTTTCATAATGTATTTCCGGATTTTATCCTTGGGGCTTGAACGGACTCGGATCGGAGGTACTCTTCGTTGGCGGTATCTTGATGTGCGTGTGTCGCCCTGGAGACTTCCAAGAGCTTAAACAAGCCAACAAAATCAAAGCTGGGCCCGAGCTTATCACGAAGAAACGCATGACCTAGCAGCTAGCTGTTGGGAATATCCTCTTCTCATCCATCCGGCTCCGTCGTCCATCATGAAACGAGCCGGCTTTTGATCTGTTCCTTCTGTTCGAAGTTTCACGAATTCCCTGTTTACATTAAGGGAATTCGCTTGTACTTGAATCGCAATGTCTCCTACTGATGAGGGCAACAATATGCATCAATTCAGGGGGCAAGATAACTTTTTTCCCCTCACGACCGCCGCAAGTTGGCTTCACGAAAGCCCAGGTCAAGCGAGTGGCTGAGTGTCTTCGCGACATGGCCAAAGCTGATTATGCGGAGCGAATAACTCTAGAGAGCGTTGATGCCGAACACTATGGCACTTTTATACGGGCAATGACGAACGTACTCTCAACGGAACTAGCTCTCGAGACATTCGCTCAGATTATCGATGGCTTACCTATCGCCGACGTTGCTTGGGACAGAAGGGGGCATGGTCTAGTTGGCGACCACCCTCTGGATGAGCACGAAGAAATTTGCCCAGGTACTCTGGAAAAGGCCGAAGAGCTTCGAGGAAACTTTGACGCGTCCATACTCAAGTTTAGCCCAAAGGTCAGATCTTGCTCCACAGTCCAGCCACAACTATCTCTGCCGCATATGAGACTAAACAATGCATTCAACAGCTTGTCCAAGCCTATAGAAGGGCACGGAAAGGTTCTGAGGTGTTTAACACCAGCCTTATAGAGCTGGTCGCGGTGGCAATCCATCAGCTCGGGGTGCAGGTCTTCAAGATGATGTTTAGACTTCATGAAGGTAATATCGATTATCTAGTGAACTGGACCGACCCCCACATACGCACTGGACCTCCACTGCCTACGCATTTTTACCACCCAGAATATGTCGACTATGATATCTACCCTGAAGGTGTTGCCGATATGGTAGGATACTGGACTGAGGACCGTATTCTTGGAGGCGTCGTAGCGTTTGATCGTCGAGCTGAGGCCACAGCTACCGCAGATTCGATCCCCAACATCTTTTTGCACTCCTGCCGTCGGCGTGTAACCACACGCCTCTACCGGCTACGAGATGACCAGCAGGGTGCTTTACTAGATTTTCTCCCGGAAGAAACGTCTTATCCACCTCTGGAACCGTGCCCATTACCATTACGATCAGATGCTGAAGATACTATACGGGCAGATTCTCACCTGGCCACATGGTACTTTGGCGTCTATCGGAATGTATGGGATAGAAAGCCGATATCACTAGACGAAATGTGGGATCTAGCGCGTAGGCCGAGGGGGAAACTATCCTGCGATTCGAGTTCTCCTGAACACGATCAACAACCCCGAGCATTCCTTAGTTCGTTCAAAGAAGAAGGGCGGAGCCGACGAAAAGAAGCCGGAACGGGCGAAAGCCTTCAACGTAACATTGCCCTTGGATAGAGCAGATATCCTCGATATTCTTTTCAAGGATATCGGAATTTCGTGGCACGAAGCGGAGATGGTTGGTTCGAGTTACTTTGTCTCGCGAGACGCTGGGAGTTTATTATTCTCTAGACAGAGCGGAGTTGCAAGCCCATTCTGCAAAATATCAGCACCGTTGTCATGTGGTAGTACGCACTGCAAACTGTAGAAATCCGAGCACATTACCGACCTTAGATCTTACATATCTCGGCTCCGGTGGAGGCCGGAGTAGCACATGTTGTGAATTAATACCTTTTCCTTGAGTTTCTGCCGATAATCGCAGGAGGTATTCCTCACAGAAGATATAAGAGCCGGGTGAACGGGAATGGATGGTGTATTTCCCGGACCTCCGCTTGCGGAGCGTCCACGTTTTCCGGCGTGCGCTGCATTTCACAGCCTGATCACTTTCCGAAGCTTTCAATCCCCCACAAGGACCCGAGCAAGCTTGGGAAGGCTGCATGACTGTCCCAGCGAGAAGTCTCAATTACTCGCTGAAGGCTGGCCACGACGGGTTTTTAAGGTAAGGTCACTATCCTATACAATGAATACTCAGCGCGACCTCGAGGGTTTGGGAGCCCCAATAAAACCCCGAAATAATTAACCGATTTATCCACCACCCCGCGACACCAACTCCGACAATCCACTCCAGTCATAACTGGATCTCGCGTGTTTCTTACGTGTCTTTTACCTCCTCTTCCCCTTGTCTCTCACCATGTGCCTCCAAAATTCCCCAGATCCGCACCGTCGTGCTGGAATCACGACGCATCAGAATGTCCTACCGCCGAAGATTCGTCTCCCTCCTTCTTCTCGTCTTCACATTTCTCCTCTACCTCCGGGTCCCGAGACGGGAAGCGCGGATTACCCATGGCCCCACGGAGATTTTCAACCAAACACTTGGCGTAAGTCTCCTGGAACCGCATCTTGGCCCTCTCCTGCCGTCCCTTGGCAGTGGGTCTCCTCCCTAGTTTTTCTATCACGACCAATGCCAGCGCAAAGAATCAGAAAAGAAGCCGAAGAAAACGATGGATCTACGCTAACTACTCTTGGCGGAGAAACGTAGTTCCAGGAAATCTTCGTCGTCAACCTACCCGAACGGACGGACCGGCGCGATGCGATGACTCTATTGGCAACTGTGACGGGGATCAAATTGACGTTTGTGGACGGCGTTAGGGGGGCGGATGTGCTCGAGAAGGCTCTGCCCCCCGGGGAGAGGAGTAAGAATATACAGTCAATGGGGGCGATTGGCAGCTGGAGGGCGCATATGAATGTTTTGCAAAGGTTGATATGCCCAGTGCGCCAGGCAATCTTTCATCCGACGACGACGGCCATCACTGGCAAAAGAGTTATCCCTTTGGAGGCTAACTGCTGGGCAACATTTTGGTTGCCTTGAGCATCTCAAGGATCGTACGAGAAAACATCACAAGCGCGCTTATACTGGAAGACGACCTCGATTGGGACATACGCATCAAAACCCAACTCGAGAAATTCGCCGCCGCTTCACAAAAGTTCACGCAGCCCTTACGCGGCGAGGCACAGAGATTTCTACGGAGCCTATACCTCCCCAATCCCGAACTGCGGGAACAAGCACTTCCAGCTCTGAGCATCGGCGATGCCCCGTTGACGGCACAACCAAAGATCTCGCCTTATGGCGATGACTGGGACGTCTTATGGCTAGGCCACACGGGAGGCGAGCTTCCTTCGGACTACCAATCCCTAAAAGCGAACGCTGATCTCCCCCCTTCTTCATTACTTACTGCCTTGATCCCGAACGAAGAGACTATACCAGTCCCGCGGCATCTTAAGCGCCACCCCTGGGCTAAAAAGACAGAAAAGTTCGCCTCGTTATTTCCACCACATACTCGTGTGGTTCACGAAGCGCGAGGAAACGGCGGAGTGCAAGCGTATGCCGTGAGCCAGCGGGGAGCTCGTCGGCTCCTCCACCAATTCGGTGTAGAGGGGTTGACTGATCTGTGGGATATATCACTGAGAGATTTTTGTGCGGGGGCTTTCACAAGAAAAACAGAAGGAGAGGAGAACCCCGTGTGCATTACGACAAATCCGCCCATGATGGTGCAATATTGGGCCGGCGGGGATAGTGATATTGGGAATATCGGAGGGGGGTACTTTCGCAAGAAAGGGTCAATTATGGTAAGGTATAGCGCTCGGCTCAACTTGGAGAGATTACTCAGGAGACCTGCTGGGGTCTCTATGGACGATGTAAGTGGTCTTGTAGATCAATGGCCGGACGATGGGCCGGGCCCTTGGTAAGGGACCGTGACCGAGGAACTAGATGGTGTCGAGGTGAATTTTATGAGTCCAATTCGTAAATATGACATTATGAGAGAATTTTTCACTTAGAACTGCCATATCCGGGGGATATCATGTTGTGTGGCTTCGTTCTTAGTAACATCGCCAACTCCACTATGCTAGGCGTAGACATGCGAGACTTGGTTTACCCGACGCTCTGCAACAACAGCGTGACGCGAACCCGGTTACATGTCAAGGTGGTTACAGAGCATGAAGCTCATTTAACATTGCCCGAATCAACCTGCAGCTAACAGCGGTGGTCTGGCAGAACGGCAAAGGCCATCTGCTCCCAAGATAATCACGACTTGACTCGCCTGTCTCTGGGATGTTTCGTTATCTCCCCTTTGTGTTCTCTGCTCGAGATATGGGCTATATCTTCCTGGGAACTAAACCTAACACTTCTCGACAATCGCCGAGCCCCACTAGAAAACCGACCTGATATTGTGCTACCTAACTATCAACTTGAGTATATAGATGACTGCCTACGCGTGACATTGTGCAGGATTTGGCAGAAGCATGTTTATTATCTAGTTTCTTCGAACCGTTAGTTCCATAGAGTTGAGGTGGACTGTGCTATTTCGTGGTATCAGTGTACTATGTAGACTAGGAACTCGATATAGATACATCAGTGATGTTAAAACTCCCCTAGTCAGCTCAGGCGGGGTTGAGTTGCGCCAGCATCAAACTTCTTAGTATTACTGATCGTTCCCAAAAGTTGTTCCGGTGGATGTCTATGCCGTACGACTCGGTCCACTTGGGGCTCAAGTTGAAGCAAGCATGACCCAGGAAGACGGATAACTTTGGGAATTGCCGAAGTTATTCGACACGCCATGGAATGTTCTGCTGCATTTAACTTCCTTTCTGGATGTTAGATCCCTGATATTCATTTCGAGCTTCGTGGGGTTTCGGTCCTATGTGTTCCGGGCCTGTTCTGTTGCAGTGTCAACTTCCTCTTTAGATGTTCTATGATATTCGCCCGCTACTTCGTAGCATCTGTACTACGTATAGTTTCAGCGGCCAGGGCAGGGGGCCACCTTGTGCCTTGGCAAGCGACACGGATGCGTAGCATTGGGTTTGGAATGGATATTCTGCTTCATAGGACCCCGCAGATCAGCCACCCAGCCAGGGTTGCAAGGAAGGAAGTGTTGTTGAGGAAGCTGGCGGAGCACCGCCGGGTTGGCTGGTCACCCTTGCAACACTGGACTTCTAAGTGTGGGACGTAGAAAAGGGCACTAGAATAAGCTGTGAGGCCACAACTAGATTTTGTGCTCATCAAGTAGCAAGACTCAATAATAACATCAAGCACTGGTAACGGATTATTCATCTGCCTGAACAAGAATTGGAACGACAGCAGGCACGTGTCACACACCGGTGGCATTTCTCAGTTCCGGTTCCAGTTCTAGGTGCAGTTCTGGGCGCGCAGTTTACTGCATGCAAGTTTGCAAAAGTTCATTGCTTATTTCTTCCTGGGTCACTTTCTTGCCCAGGTTTGTTGGCTTGTACGTACAGTACATCAAATTGATGCTTGTGCATCGATCCCTCCCCTCCACCTCCACACCCGCTGTTCATCTCCTCATTTATGATGAGAGACCGTAAACGGGCCGACAAGGCTCTCAACATCGGATCTGACGTCAGTCGGGTTGCTCCCTATGTGTGGCTGCCACGCACCAATCAGGGAGAGGCTCCTTGTCTTGCAGGTCGTGGATGACCATGACCGCCTGGCAAGGATTTGGATTTGCCATTGTCCTGCAGTTGGGTGGGCGGGCTCGAGCTGCTTGCGGTTTAGCGGCGATCTGGATCAAAGGACCTGGGTACAGGGGTTTTCCAAGGCACGCTAGGCTGTGGGGAGGACCCAGATTTGCTCCGCAGAATACGCCGATTGGAGGTGGCGTTTTCTGGTGTGACAGGCGCTATGCGATGGCGGCCCAAGGCGGACACTGCTCGTTCGTTCAGTTCGCTCAAGGTACGAAGTACCCTTCCAGTGCAGCAGTGCAGCGTCTGCAAAGTTTGCTCACCCATCTCAGCACTGATCACCTGGCGCAACCGCGTCTAAAGCAGTCCGTCAGTTAACGCACTGCGACTGAGATGAGCCTACGAAGTACAAGATCACTCGATAATGCCAAGCTATCCACCAAGCATGGGACTAGATGAGGGTGTCAGTACAGGCAGTAGGATCAATTGGTGGCCCTGGCTTCGGTAGCTTCGGTGTCAACTAGGGTCTTGTTTAGGAAGGCAGTTAATAATAAGAATATTCCTTCAAATATTCCTTTTGTATTCAATGTCGTCGTCTCCATTGTCCTCAAACACTGGCTGGTAACATGCAACACAGTGCCACTTAAAGTATTAGACCGTGGCTGCTAACAGGTGAGTCTCGGCCATGCGCGGTTGAGACAGAGCCGGGCTGATAACTCCAAGCGTCCTGCAGACTCTCCCGCACGGTGCTCATTCGGGTCGCTCGCAGAGCCACAGACTCTCGAAATGGAGACTATCACATCTCAATGGTTCTCGCCTCCGGGAACAATTGAATCAAGAGGCATTTGAAACTTGTACATAATGCTGCATTTGTCATCTGCAATCCTTCGGTCTTGGTCAGTCCAGATCGTAAGCTCCTCCAATCGGCTATGGCGAGTCGTACAGCACGGCGCATCCCATGATCAATTGATTGCTCATTTTGGCAGACGCCAGCTCGCCTCTGGCTCCTGGGCCCCATCCGAGGCAGCACTTACCCATCAATAGGATGTGAAGTCAGGATCCCATACCTTCTTTGAAGCTGGGGTCACAGCAGCGGTGGATCGAGCACACTTGTTCCTGAAAATACAGGACAAAGTACGAAGGTAAACGGCCAAGTACTTCGGCAGTGTCATGAATCTACCCGCAGTTCGACATAGTCCCCTCAATTCCAAGCACAGGCTGTTAGGTATCAGTGTTAACAACAGGGAGTACCTAGTATTATAATACGCCTCAAGGAAGAAAAGAACATTTGATGACTTGGTATCTCAAGTACCTTCAATATCCCCGCTGAAGCAACGTTGCTTGCTAGAACGAACGGCCCACAATCAAAACGAACAAGATCTCTCACAATCATCGGCTCCGCTCATAAATATCATTTTGCCACATCCTGTCCCCGCGAACGGGCGCTGTCTTTTCCCCCAAACCTGGCTTGATTGATGTCATTGGCATGATGTAGCCGCACGACAATCTCAGCCTTCTAAGGCATATTTTTTTTTTCCTTCCCCTCCGGTTGTCTTTCTCTCTTCACCTAATGTCGTCCGGCCGGCCTGACCTGGCTAGTGCCCTGTCTGTGGTGTGGGTGGGATTGGGGTTTAGCCTTGGTCCCTGTTTCTACCCCTAATTATCTTAGTGTCTTGGCCTGGCTCTTCCGCTAGGGTGCGAACAACTTTCCCCACTGGAGACGCCACCTCGAAGTACATACCGTTGTTATTGAAATGGCTGGGCGGGAGAAGATAGGAAGGGAGAAAGAACATTGGAGCTGGACGAGGAAGATGACGTGCCGTGCCAAGTCCCGAGCGCGTTGTTTCGGCTAACACCGAAGCGAGCCTTGGAATTAAGATAATTATCCTGGCACCCATATCCCAAAGTCTTCTTCACAATGGAGCGCATTTGCGGTCGATAGACATGTGGCTCATAAGCTACATTGTTGTATTCATATTGAAGGCACCCTTTTGCCTAGAATGCCGCTGCTCTGTTTTGGGTTTTGGGGGCATTTACGAGCTGTACGAGCAGCGAAGCGGCGTCGATTTCCTGCTTTTGCCACCATCCACATTCTCTCCCGCCTCCACCTCCGCGCCAACCCCGCTCTCTCCCCCGGAGTGTGGCTGACCACGAAACGAGTCAGACAAACTCTAGATAATGACATGTGGTTTGTATCTAGGCTGTACATATTGAGTGTCGGAAGCTTAAGCTACACAGAACTGGGAGCTTGCTTCTCGTGGTACAGGTACAACTGCGGGACGAGACGGATACAGGCACAGAGCAAGACAACAGACGCACAGGTGCGGTCAGCCATTCCCGCCCGTGCCTGTGTTCTGGATGAGAATTGCAGATCGCTGCCCTTTTCTGGATGTATTTTCCTTCGTACTTCGTAATGCGCCGGTTTAATTAATCCTTGTGTACAAGCTGCACAAGGACCTAGAAAAACGTGCAACAAAACTAGAATGCAGAACCAGAAGCCAGGCCTGGCCGATCACCGCTACTCTGCTTGTCGTTCGACGTCTTGATGACGCTGCCCGCCAGTCTGCCTCGCGCGCCGTAATACCCCCGGTTCTTGTCCCCGAATCGTGCAACTAAAACAATGGCAGGTCAACGACCTGCCGGATTCAATCAAGCCTCGCCAATCCTCAACGCGAACAAGCTCATTCGGGCTCCCTTGGAAGGCGCATCTCGGGCTTGAAATGTCCGACAAACAGTTACAGTTAGAATGAATTGATGATACCTTGTCGATTGAGTGATACGTAAGGATCCGCCAAGGGACCTAGTCCCGGTCACGATCCGCAACAGAATTTTTTTTCTCTCTATTTTCTTTTTTCCAACTTTTGGTCTGTTCGTCCCAATCCCCAAACTTTAGTGGTTCGACAGGGTCGGCATCTAGGGTGCAAAGGTTACTTTGAGCAGATCCACCACGCACTTTGATGGTCTGTTCTGCCCCACACTCTGGAACTCTCTGCATGTCTTCTCCCCAGAAGCTTCATGTACCGTACATGGACGACGCATGTTCGCCAATATCGTCTTCTCTCCAAGAACATATTCAAAACCTGCCTGCATCAAAGGACATCAAGCTCGACCTTTTACGTTGCTCAGGGCTTACTCTCATACACCCCTTCGATCTCGATCAAGGCATACTCTAAACCATACCACGCCATACGTCTGCCGTTGCGGCGGTCTGCCCGTCCCCTTACCCACCTTCACTTCCCTTGCCATGCCAATACCGTGCCCTGCCCAGGTTACCCGCCAGTCACCACACCATCTCCACCCACACACACCTCCTCCTCACCCC
>SJVG01000737.1:0-19272 GCA_034774675.1 Scedosporium minutisporum
CCCCCCCTACCGACGCGGGAGCCTCCAGCAACCCCTCTACTACTCCCCCTACTACCCAGCCCCACCGGTCCTCAAGTCCCCTCGCGCCTTCGCCGTCCCTATCCGCTACTACGAAACCGTCTCCAAGCAATGCGGCTTCCACTGCGGCAACCCCCGCATGCCCGGCTCGGCCTACTGCAAGCACGATACGTGCCGCAACGAGCATTGCGTCGAGCCCTCGCGGACGTGGGACGGATACTGCGAGCACCACGGCTGCGCGTCGAGGAAGTGCATCCATAGGAGGGCTGTTACGAAGTTGGTCTACGAGGGGGAGGAGGCTGCGAGGGTCGGTAGTAAGAGGCATGGTAGTAAACCGGATGTGGTTGAGAAGTATCACGTTTCGAGGTTTTGCAAGGTGCATACGTGTAGGGTTTGGGGGTGCAAGAAGGAGGGGAAGAAGGAACTTACGGGGCATTGTGGCGAACACTTTGAGGGCCTCTACGACTACTTCTGAGGATCAATGAGGAAGTGGGACGTGAGAGGGCGTGAAGCGGGACTTGGGAGGCGATGCTTTGCTTGATTTGGCGTTGGCGAAAGGCGAGAGGCACTTCATTTTTTCTTGGGCGCTTACAATAATTTGATTTCGAGGTTATGGATAAGTCGATGTTCCTGTCTCTCAATTATATTAATGATTACTAGCATTAGCGCAAATTTGGCAATTCATTAATCCAAACTGATTTAACGATTTAAGCGATACTTCGTAGACAGCTTCAAGCATTATCAGCTCCTTGTACATGTTTTTTGTCTCCATTCTGCATCATGCCTTTAATCTGAGAAGTCTCCCCTGAAATGGCCGCAGTATCTATTCCGGGAACCTGGGCAGTTCGAGGAAGCGCGTGTAACCAGCCCGATTCGAGAGGCCATCGACCATTTCATTGGCTCGCCGCCGCGATTACCGACCCGCATGGCATGCAGATGCATCAGATCCATGTCCCAAGGCCCTGAAACCGGTCTCTGTTCCCTGCGGCCGTCATCTTAACGGTTCTTCGCCGGCCTATTGATGAGGAATGACGAGACTGCTCCCGTACCAACATCCACGATCCTGGGCCCTCCCTGCGGCCAGCAGCAAAACCGGGGCTAGCAGTGGTTTACGGCACACCAGAGAGCGGATGGGTGGAACGGTGCACGTTGACCAACCTCCCCGGTTTCCTGTCGCCAGTTTCTTGGTATCCCGGGCCCCAGAAGAGGAGAGACACCTGTCCAAGGTCCGGAGGGTGAATATGAGAGGCGATGGATCTCTCAACTTTAGTCTACGATCGACAAGCACCGGTGATTCCTATCACATTTCGTCTCGATACCGTTCTGTATTGGGTCGGTCATTCGAACTACGTGCATTCCCTTTTATGAAAACTCTTTCGTCAACGCCTCCCCCTCTTCCTAGCTGGCCCCGTCTTCATCCGTGAACTTTGGCACCCCTAAAATGGCCAGCCCACTCAAATATCTCTCGGAGGGGCATCGGGAATTCTACAGAAGGCCCTGGCATTGCTCTGGATGGCTTTGAGAAAGTTCCTGGCAATAGGTGTATCAATGTTAGTAAGAAATATGAGCATCCATCACCATCCGGGATGAATGATTTACTTTATTGAAAAGAGGAGCCGTTATGACCTCCTGAAAGAGGTCTGCAAAGTAGCGAAGTTGCTAGATGTGAACGGGACGGCACCCCCTGCGCTGCCTATGAATGCAATGGATGCACATGGCATGAGACTCTGGACACGCGATACTGGTTATCAGTCTATGTTCGTTCTTCCGTCCCCAAGAGAGACGCGAATTGTCATTGCGGGATAGACACTCGTCCGCTGTCACTTACCATTCTCCTTTCGGCACTAACCGGACAGGGCCATCTGCGTCGCCGTTTCAGGCAGTTGTAGCAGCCGGGGTGGACGTCGTGGGCTGCCTGGTAATCAGTGATAAACTGAGCATCGTCGACTGCCTGAAAGTCATGGGAAAACTGAAAATCACCAAAAAACACGACACCATAGGAAAACTCCCCGAAACGCGGAGCATTAACGAAAAGCGGAACATTGTTAACATGCTGAGCATCATTGATAGCGGCGGTACCGCTGATGTTAGCATCAGGGACGGGGACAGATTCCAATCCAGCAACGATCATGTTGGCTGACTGGAAACCGCGTTAGAAGCATTCTCGCAATCATGGGAGGGAGGCGTCCGACGGAGATGTTACTTACGTTGGGTTCTCAGTATTTTCCGCGCTATTGTTGGCACTGCTGTCATGAGGGTTGTTTTCGTCCATTTTGGATACGATCGATGATAAAATGAGGTTGTTGTGGTAGATGGACTTGACTCTTTGAGTCGAGGATGGTTTATGGATGTGTGAGAAGAGAAAGATAAACAAGGATGGTTGGGCTTAAATAGATGAAATTCTCATTGTGATTAGGGCAAAGGGCTTCTGCGTTGAGGTTGAAGCTATCGTGAACAGATATTAAAAGGGGATATCCGCATGAGGGAAGATGTGATTGCTTTTGGCTTGATGACTCGTCACTTAGATCAGTATACCCACACCAAATACCTCTTGGGCTGAGGTGAGCAAGGCCTGACTTCTACAAGCAAGATGTCACTGTTCCTTGTAGACTTTTATATTATGTTATCTGTTTCGCTTCCAAGCTCCGAAGGAAATGTATAGTCAGTATAAGTAGTAACATGGTGGTGGGGAGGTCAAGTTTATATGAGTGGACTTAGCTATCTGGTCACTGGCCTTGACGAAGTTGTATACTAGGTACTTGATCAACAAGAGTCCTCAATGAAAAACAAAGATGGTAAATTGTATCTGGTATTGATAGCTTGGTCTAATCCTACATGAGTGTGGTGATTTCTAGTGTGAGCATCCTTTTCTTTCCTACAAGTCAACTATTTTTCATTTTATAACAAGAAAGAAGCTCAACCTATATGGTCATCAAGAAGGTCATCGTGTATGAACCTGCATCCAGTGTACATTAAAAATCATGAAATTTGTTTATGACCCAACATTCCGAATAAAGGAAACCCCTAATTAAAACAATAAATGCTGAAAAAAAGTCGTATAAGGGCGGCTTGTTTTAGTAGACCCGGTCTCGGTTAAAATGATGAACTTGAATGTCATGTGGATTCCGTCGTTGACACTTCACCGACGTTGCCTGTTGTTCCTCGACGAAGTGGTCAAGTTACGGTCGACTTGGCCCATCTCAACATCGGCGGGCCGAGACCTTCCACCAAAGAAACCGCGTCCACGGCTGTCCTCATTGCGGACCCTGGCAGGGGCAGGAGCGGTAGGGGTTCTCTGGCTGCGGCCATTTTGTCTGGTGCCGGTCGTCATCCTCTCCTGAGGGCGGGGTTGGCTAGCTGTGTATTCCGGCGACGGCTCGCGTTGGGCTCGGTCGAATTCTTCGGGAAGACTGGGGTCAACTTCGGGGATTGGTAAGCCGCTCTTTCGAAGCTCCTTCTTGCCCTTTTCGCGGAGATGGGCCTCGAGGAGGGCCGCGTTTCGAGTGTTCGCTTTGAAAGCAGCATCTATGAGATCGCCGATGAAGGGGACAATGCCAATGGCGAAATCAAAGATGATGTTGAGCATCATCTTAGTCTTAAGCGAGTTAGGGATTCCGCCCTCGACGCTCGTGCAGGTACGCAGAACCATGAGAGCGAGGAGAGCGTCCAAGACATCTCCAATGCTGTATCAATTTGTTAGTATCCTTTATCATGCGCCAGTGAGCTCTGTCTAAGGAGACTTACCCAGGGATGAGTCCAATCGCGCTTCCCCACCCGAACCGGATGCCGCAGCAGTTGAAGAGAGACATGTCAAGGCGGTAAGCCCGTCTCTTAACCTTGGTCAATACCTTGCCGTCATGCTTGGAGATACCTGGCGGCAGGGCCTTCCTCCGCTTCTTGAATTTGCCGTTGGGAGTGCCGTCGAGTCTGGTCGCCGGCACAGTTTCAAAATAGGGGTCCTGAAGGGAAAACGGTTAGCATTTGCGTCAGCTCACAATATATATTGAAGAGGTCAACTCACCTCTGAGCCGAACTGATTTTGGACAGTCTCGGCAAGAATCTTCTTGCCGACAAAAGTGGCGATCATGCTCGTCATTTTGGCGGGGAGCTTCAAAAGAATCCGATGAGGGACAAAGAGTGAATTGGAATAGATATTCGCTCCCTCTATTTGAAGACTGGGTGAAGGACTCAATAAGTATGTGTTTGGAGCTCGCTGGTGGTGAGTTTTTTGGTCGGCTCGTGCCGACTCGCGAAGGTTCAATGGGTCCCGGTTTCAGGGGCTCCTCCCGATTGAGACACTTGATTGAGACTGGAGAGCTCAACGCGAGGTACAAAGGTAGAATAAAACGAGTTGTTCAAGAAAGGAGAAAAAAAGAGCATACTTAGAAGAAGGAGAGAGGGAAGTGACGACTGGCAGTCTTCTTTTTTTATCTACTCTAGTAGTTTCCTTGATTCGATATCAACATCGAACTAATACAAGTACATTCAGGCCTCCGTTGACCTTGTTCGCTGTCGCAGCAGCTGAATCTTGATGGCGCATCACCCACGCATTGTCAGGGAATGAATTGTCTTGGTGACGAAAGCAGAATGATGTAATTGGTAGCTCAGCGGTAGAAACACGCCAGTTGTCGACCAAGCATCAATGGGCGTTCAGTGTACCATAGTACTTCGTGGTTTACTCGCATAAACTTCCTGGTCCAGGCTCAGCCACCCCGGCTCCCTCCCCTAGTCAAGGTGACAAGGTCGCGCCTCCCGTCTTGATTCCCCAGTGATTGCCACAGGCACAATCGAGAAGTTGTGTTTCACATGTGGTGCCGGTGGGGGACACTCGCCACACTTGGGAAGGTGCCGCCACAATACAGTGTTCTTTCAAGACAAGACTCGCAGATCGCACTGTACTGCGCAACAACGTGCTCGATTCTCAATCGTCAGCGAGCAAAGCAGGAAAGCGCAAAGCTCCATTTTGGCGGGGAGTCGTCACAATTGCACTCGTCAGGTCCTGTTGTCTGGCTCAGTTTCCCTCATATCCCGATATTTGCGCGCAAGCTTACACCGCATTCGATATTGCCTCTGTCCACTCTAAATTCTCCGCTTTCCCATCTATCCCATCCCATTTCATTCCGACAGCGGATATCTCCACGTCCCTTTTACCGATTCGTTCGATTCATTCGACGGACCATCTTTGTTCGTCCTCCCCGCCACCGCCCACCACGTGTCTCCGCGAACCAACCTGATATCAATACCTCGACGCATGCCGCCCGCCTAGCCTCACCTGTCCGTGGATTTGCGCCTAACATCACTGCCCTCCCCACCCAACGTCTCTACGCTCACCTTCGAGTACCCCTCATCGTTGACTCGACACGGCATCTGTGCATCCGTCTTTCCTCCCCTCCAACCAAGTCAGGACATGTTCCTGGCGACGACACAATGTCGGACACAAAGATGCAGTTAGAAGACTGTACGAAACCCACCCAACTCGGCTTGCAATGAATTAGAGAGAGTCACGCTACTCTCTCTATCTCTCTGTTGCAGAAGAATGGCTCTATCAGATACTGACAATCCCTGACTCTAGGGTTGGACGACCTCTGCGTCCGCTTCATCATCAACCTACCTCAGGAAGATCTATCGTCAGTTCCAAGGATATGTTTCCAAGTTGAGGAAGCCCAATGGTTCTACGAGGATTTCATCCGCCCTCTCGACCCCACCCTACCTTCGATGTCCCTTCGCACGTTTTGTCTACGGATATTTCAGCACTGTCCTCTTCTCACAACCTTCCCCGTCGGCGTGCATATCCAGGCCTTTGAGGAGTTTCTTCAATACAAGACCCGCGTGCCTGTGCGCGGCGCTATCCTGTTAAATGAAGAGATGGACTCGGTTCTGTTGGTGCGCGGATGGAAGAAGGGTGCTAATTGGAGTTTCCCGCGTGGGAAGATCAACAAAGACGAGGACGACCTCGACTGTGCTATCCGCGAGGTGTATGAAGAGACGGGGTTCGATATCCGCGAAGCGGGCCTAGTCGCTTCCCAAAAAGAGACCAAATTCATCGAGGTTACTATGCGTGATCAGCAAATTCGCCTCTACGTCTTCCGCGATGTACCCATGGACACTCGCTTCCAGCCTCGTACCAGGAAGGAAATTAGTAAGATCCAATGGTACAAGCTGTCTGAACTTCCTGCATTCCGGAAGAAGGGCCACGGAAACCACAGCGACGGTGGAAACGCCGCTACCAACGCAAACAAGTTTTACATGGTTGCGCCTTTCCTTGTCCCACTGAAGAAGTGGATTGTCCAGCAACAGAAGAAGGACGCGAGCCGGGCCCGCAACGAGATATATGCTATCCCCGAACCTGTTCCTGAGGAGGCTGCCGTTGAAGATTATACCTGGACGCGGCCTGAGGCTGTCCAGGGCGGACCGGACCTTGACGCGCTCGAGGGTGCGACTCGAGAGCTGCAGCGGCTGCTTAAGATGCAGCCGCCTACCCAAGGATTGCAGCAGCAGATACCGAGCCAGCCATCTCCCGATCAGGACAAAGGGGGCGCACTATTGGCGCTGCTCCAGTCCAAGGTTTCTGTACCGAGCAGTCAAACGCGAGCTCCTCATACACCTACTGACCATGTCATTGCGAATCCCGAGCAACCACGCAGTCCTCACCACCACCCTGCTCAACATCCTCCGCTTGCTAACCGGGATTATCCCCCACCCGCATTTCATATCACCCAGACTCAGGGCCACTGGACACCTGAGCAATATCCCAACTCCCAACTTGGAAACGTCCCGCCAATGCAGCCTGACCAGCAGGTCCCTGGTTTCCTGCAGCCGCAGCCGAACGAACCCACCCTCGTGCATCCCCAACCGCTCCCTCCACATGTACAAAAGACTGGCGTACTCAACTATACTACCCCATCTCCGCATACTCTAGTCAATGGCCCACCGGGGCCTCAAGGCGCACCACGTGGTGTTCCTCAACAGGCCCCTTACCTTGGCTACCCAGTGGCTCAAACCCGGCCACCGGGAGGCCCTCTGACCGGCCACTCGAAAGCATTATTGGATGCCTTCAAACAGCCAGCTTCGCATAATGCTCAGCCGACCGAGATTCGTAACCCCCCGCCGTATCCCACCTCCGATTATGAGTCGACGAGGGCGCCGGAGGTCGTCTACGCTGCCTCGAAACCCTACCAACCCGCCGCGAATCCCCAGATGCCGACGACTATGTACCCATCGTACCCCGGGCCCCAGGGTGTTGCTGTTCGCAACCAGGGCCCCGTCAACGAGAAGCATCGTTCGGCACTGTTAGATATGTTCAAGCGCACGGATCCAAACACCTCGCCCAGGGCCGCCAACTTTGGCCGTCCCGCGTCTGGTTCCGGGTCGCACAGCAAGCCGAGCTCTATCGTGGGGGCGAGCCCTCGTATCCCTATGGCGAACCTCTCTCTGCACGACCAATCTGGCAGCCCGTCGTCAAAGCCTTATCACTCGCCTCGTAGTCAGGGTCGCGAACAGGCTGCACCACGTGTATCGAGTAGCGGTTCCTCGCAGCCTTTAATGCAATTGCTCCGCCGTCAAGAGCAGGCCTCACCAAAGATCCACCAGCGACCCACCGCTGCCGCTGCTTCCAATTATTCATATTACTACGATCCCGCGCAGGCCGTCCCCGCTGGCCTAGCAAGCCCGCCTGCACCTACGTCTCTCCCCGTACCCGTGTTCCAGAAACAGCAGGTTGCGTCACCCGAACACAAGCAGAAACTGCTATCCCTATTCGGCCAGCCTCAGGTCGTTCCACCACCCGTCGACGAATCAGCCCCCGAACCTGTCAACATCATCAAGCGTCCCTCGGTCGAGTATCATAGTGGATCGATTACGCCCGGCGCAGGCTACGTCGCCTCGACCGCTACGACGACGGTGCCTGCTCCCGATTCACGCAGGGGAAGTGGGACCCCCATCTCTCCCGCTGACAGAAGTTTCTTGCTGGGTTATCTGCAGTCGGCTACGCACCAGGCTAGCCATTAGTCCCCGTTTCAAATCTTCCGAATATTTCTTAAGCCTATAGTAGGAGTTTAACAGTGCTGGATGGGGGAACGGACATATATCGATTTAGGAGGTTGTGGGAGGATGACGTGAAGTTGGAGCCAGGAATAATATTATTATCAACTGGGCTTAGATACGGGGGCTGGCTCTATAGTTGCCACGGGAAAGAGCTATATGGGGGATATTGGGCTCAATATGTGTATGATCGAAGTTGTTAGTGGGAGGGAGGGGGAAAAAAAAATTGAAATTCGGATAACTTTTCCGGCCTGCGTTTCATTCCTTGTAGGTCTCTTGGTGTTTACTGTGTACGGTTGACTCTGGAACAAGAAGCGCCGCTGATGTGGATGGCTCGGGAAATAATGTACATATATTCGTTCTCTACTAGAGCATTATTCCTTTCTACACCTGAACTATCTATATAGGCACGCGAGTATCCCTCTCAACTGCGCTCTCTAAACATGCATCAATGCTGTTAATGTACCATAGAGTTAGTTTTCAACCCTCCCCTTCCTCAGGGTTAACATCTTCATCATCTTCGTCACCCAACTGCCTATTCATAACCTTCTCGTCCTCGGCCGCATCCGCATCCGTGAAGCCTTGACGTAATTTCGCAGCGGCGATGCCTCCGGGGGTGATCCAGAGGAAGAAGTTGCTTCGGAAACTATCGATTTGTTGATAGAAGCTGTGGAATCTATACAAATATTGTCCGTTAGCATTATCATTCCCCAGGGAGAAAAGGGTCTGAAGGGAGGGGAAAGAGATAACTCACGTATGCTCCCTCTCCTCATGCTCAAAGATGCGCGTATATATATGCTCCCTCTTAAACGGCTCAATAACATCATCATACTTCTCGAAATCAATCGGTTCCCTCTCAAGCGTCCCCGTAGCCTTAGCATTATAGCTCGAAAAAACCGGGCGTTCCAACAAGAGACCCAGCGCCGGCGCCTTGGGTATAGCGATCGGCGCGGCGCCGTACGTCTCAGCAATGATAGCCGGATCGGTACCGCAGCGCGTCACGAGGGTAGCGAGACCGACCATCTTGCGAATCTGATGCATCATGAAGGATTGGCCGTGGACTTTCAGGGAGAGCCACTCTGTGTCGCCGATGGTGACGGGGTTGGGGTTCACGACGAAGGACTTGATGAGCCGCTTGGACGAGGGGTCCTTGAAGGACTTTTGGACCGTGTAGTTGTGGAAGTTGTTCGTGCCGAGGTAGGCGTTGAGGGCGGATTGGAGACGTTGCAGGCGGGGAGGGGAGATGCGGAAGCGCCGTTTGGCGGCGACGTAGGCGAGCTTGATGTCGCGGAGGGCGAAGTCTGCGGGGCCGAGTTCGCGTTGGGCGAAGCTCGTTGTGCCTTTGGCGGCATTGTCGGAGGAGCCCTCTCCGGACGGCGAGGTATCTTCGTCGGGGGTCAAGTCGGCGGGGGCGGGAGAAGGAGGTGGTTTGGGGGCGTCTGATGTACCGGTGGTCTCCGGGGCCGCGCTCTCTGCTGCGGCCTTTTTCGCCGCATCATTTACCGGTATGTCGATATCAATCTTTAACCTATCCAGCACCGCCGTCCTCGTATCAATATCCAGCTTCTCCAGAATAGGTCGAATGCAAGTCTCATCCACCTCCCTCCAAAAATTGCCAACATCAGCATTCTTCTCCCCCAACTCCTCAACCACCCCCTTCTCCTCCGCAAACTGCGCAATCTTCTGCCCTAGAAAACTATCCGGATGCGGCGGCAGCAGCGAGTAGCTCGGCAGCAGATATTCATACCACCTCGAATCGCACGACTGGTAGCAGCTAAACCCCTTATTCGTCCTCTGGATCCCCCACACGCGGATCTGCGGCGGCAGATGCGCGTTGATCTTCTCCACGACGTCCTCGTCCTCGATGATGAGTTTTAAGCTGAGCACGTTGCCCGCCGCGTGCACGCCCTTGTCGGTTCGAGCGCAGCGCATGAGGCTGACTTTTTTCGGGTCGTCGGCGTTGGCTTTGGAGATGGCACCCGCTGCGATGAAGGCCTTCATCACGTCGCCTTCTATCGTCTTCTCTTCGTTGTTGATCTGTAGGCCTCGGTAGCCCGTCCCCGAGTAACCGAATAGCACGGCGACCTTCTTCTTGGGGCGGCGCTCCTCGGCGGCGATCTCCTCGGCGGAGAAGGGGTTCACCTTTGGCTTGCGGGGGGCCCGGTCCCGGTCGTCGATCTCTACGCCGTCGGGGGTGGAACCGGCGCCTTCGAGCTTCTTCTTCTTATTATTGAAGCGGTCGGGAAGCGGGGCCTTGCGCTTGCGTTTTTGTTGCGCCCGGCTAGATGCTGGTTAGTCGTGTTGGCATTTGTGCAGCAAAAAGGACGACGAGAGACGAGACTTGTGAGGAACACAATTGATGCGATTACACATGATTTAAAAGATTCCAAGGAGTGAAGAGACATACGATCGACCATCTCGCTCTCGCTTCTGCTGGTTTGTATCGGTGCTAGAAGCCTTCGTAGTAGTATCTGAAGCAGGTGTAGGTTCCTCCGCGCCAATTGGCTTGGGAACGGCAGAATTGGCAGGGACGCGGGAGTCCGCTTCAGTACCCGTGTTAGCGACCATCTTGAGAACAGGGTAAAGCTGATTCTCATGGTACTTGGAGGGAGAAGATTTGCTTCAAGGCGACCAGTCCTAGCGGGGCGGCTTGTTGATGTCCATCGAGAAAAAATATGGTCACTTGCATGAAGCTAATGCGGGTGAACCGCGGCAGAACTCTTCAGGAACGGGTACCCCGCCAAAAGGCGATAAGCGAAAACCTTCGCGAAGAGAATAATCTCAGTTAAAGAGGTATCAATGTCAACCCTCAGAGTATTGAATGAAAGTGAGGGGGAACCATCAAGGGATCGGGGAGTACGAGTGGTAAAGTATAGTTTACGAGGCGAAGCACAGTTCTTATACAAGCGAGCCGCGAATGGATGCGCTATTTTACAGCTGTGGTTGGTGAATATCCATCTTTGCCTTGTCAGTCTCTCAGAACGGCATCTGCCTCGCTCAGCTGACCTTGTCTGTGAGAACAAGGAAACGAAAAGTCTCGAAATATTGCTCAGAAGGACAAACCTCAAGGGCATACCTGTACCTAGAACATTCTAGCTAAAATAGAGAGAGAGAAAATAAGAAAAGAAAAGAAAAATGGAAACAAAACTCGAGAAAAAGAGCCTCGGGAGTTTATGGAGTATATTCGCGTTGCGCAGCGCCTCTAATACACACGCCAAGATGCGTTAGATAAACAACTTCGATAGAAGCAAAAGATAGCAAACAGGAAACTGGGTCCACGAGTAATCCTCGCGAACCAGCATCAAATCCGAATCCGGCGATAAGCCCGCGGAGAATAAGATAAGCACTTGCATGCGCCAAAAACATCAAATGAATCCCAAGATCCTTCGCTCGCTGCCAGAAGGGAACCAAGTAACAAGCCCACCCGATGTTGATAAACCCGTCCGGTAATCCCGAGTGTTGTGCCAGAATAACAAAGCCGAAAAAAATCAATGCGTACAAGAGAATATAGCCATCATTACACGTTAGAAATGCTCCAACTTCTCATCACTTATACCATGTAGAATGACTCCTCAGATGCATTCGACACGAGATCCCAGTCATCGTCATCAAGAACAACGTGCTTCTCTCGCTTGACGGTCTTAGGCTTCACCCTCAACGTGAAAGGCGGGCTCGGTCGGGGTAGATTATCGAGGGTGAGGTCTCCGGGCAGCATGGCTTCGACATGAGGATCGTAGCTCACGACGGGTTCTTGGGACATCTCGTAGACATCGGCCTCCTCGTCGCTATCGAGGAGAAGCGTGGGGCCGCGGCTGCGAACGTGGCGATGTTCGGAGGGCAGGGGAACCTCGGAGTGGGCGATGTCGATGCCTTCGGCGAGATTAGCGCGGGCACCTAGCGTTGCCCGCTTGGTGTATTTCCTGCGCGCATGGCTGCGGGGCGTGTTCCGTGATGTCCGTTTCTTGGAGGGGATGTCTGTAGCAGGGGAGCGGGAGATGGGGGCGTCGTGATCGACCATGTCTGCGAGGGGTTGGAAGCGGTTGCTGGACTGTCGGAGGGGAGTGTGTCGGTCGAGGAAGAAAGAGTGGTGGGAGATGACGGGGGCCATGTTGATGGGAGGAAGAGTTGGAGAGTAGGATTATATGGATGGAAGGTTTCTGGAAAGGGCGTTGGTCCGGAGATGACGTTATCAAACGATTGGAAGAGGAAAAGCTTCCCGATGAGAGAGGTGTGTAATAAGGTTTGGAGTATGTCGCGAAACGGTAAACTCTCGGAATGCTTCTCCACAGGAGCAGAGGGCGAGGCTTGATATATAAGTAGTTTAGTCCGGGGGCCAAAAAGGGAATGACAAGGCAACAAAGGCTGGAAGGGGATGAATGGTACTAATAAAGGAATCAGAAAGGCTGAGGGGGGGATGGATGGAATGACCAAGATCCCTCGGGAAAGGGAATAGGGGCGTTGACTTACAACAAAGGGACCTTCACTGTTCAGTTCACTGTTTACTGTTAACCGTTTACCATGCTTGCCGGCTGGGCCCGGATGGTGACCTGGATGGGCCAGGTCCCCCCATCGTGACCCCGAATTTCCCAAAGGGGACGGTGTCGAGCCAAGATCGAGACCCTTGCAGTGCCGCGCAGTGAGCACGGTGTGCCGCTAATGACTGCCAGAAATGACGCTTCCGGCGAGGCGTGAGGCGTGACTCATGGACGTCATCAGTCATCTGCACCCACCGTCTCCGTGCAAGAAACGAGGCAAGGAACAAGGGGCGCAGGGGTCATGGCCTAGAGGAGAGGCGACACAGCCTCTCGTCATACACTAAAACGCCCGTGACCACCACTGAAGTAGACGCCCGGCAAAGGCCCGGCAGTACGCCCACAGTGCATTGTCCAGGCTGTTTCAGCGCTCCAATATTGAGCAATAGCACGCACTGTCTGGCAGCCCGCCCGCCCGCCGAACCAATGTCCGTCGCTTCCATTCCCACGTCCGCTTACGAAGTCTTATTGCGATCTCTGTTTCGATGGAGTCATCGAATCCCTGCCAAGCGATTCCGCCAAAAGTGGATTTAAGCTCGTGCTTCTGCTTATGGACAAGAGTCAAAGGTCAATCCTCGCTAATTCCAACGCCCTTGATGAGCAGTCTTATTCGCCAATTTCCACTCCAGCGCCTCGCTTTCTTCGAAATAGCAACCTTTATTGATGACTCCAACAAGCAGCAAGCAGCTATATCCCAATCTGGAACCTACAAAGGTACTTCCATTCCACAGCCTCGACTCACTCTTCGTATCTCTGCAGTCTTCCTTCGTATGAAGTACCTGCCAAAGCCATCAACCTCTTTCGCCTCAAGGCAACCAACCCCCCTTCATGCAGGGTCTCCGCCCGAGGATGAAGTCAAACGGGATTGACTAGGCAGCTCTCTTGGCTTCGAGGGGTAATCTCCTTCTCATCGCGGGGTATAGCGTGACCTTGGTGAGATGGAGGAATCAAGGAACCGCTCCTGCGAAGGACTTCGTAAACGATGATAAGAAAGCAAGAGCACTACGAAGTAATAGATGCAAGCATCAAAACGCGACCATTTCTTGAAACGAAGTAGTCTTATCTCGCGAGATTGCAACCCTTGCAGACAATCAAAGCCCCGCTTACTAGAGCTGAGCTTAACGCTCACGATTGCAGCGATAGCTTAGCTTGGTCTCCATCGTTCTCCATTCCCCCGTCTCAAGTCCCGCCAAGACCGGGTCGCCGTTATCAAAGTGGATGCGGATGGTACCTCAACATTGTCCACTGTACTTCGTACTTGAGGTGTTTCTAGAACTTGAGCGCATCGTGTTGTTGGTTGCCTCGTCCCCCCAAAACCAGCCATATCAGCTCCCACCGTCCAACGAGTCACAGCTCGCCATCAGTCCCCATGAATCCATCCCATCCATCTCATTCGCCCGATAATCCCTCCTCCGATCCAACCCCCGATCCCTCCCCATCGCGTGACATCATCCATTCCCCGGACTTATCTCTCCGCAAAACAGTTGATGCGACTGATGCTCCGATTAGCCTTTTTGTGATTCTTGCTAGCATCGAATCCAATTCTCGAATTCACGCACCCCCCGTGTTCCCTTGGCCGCGAGGACCCCGATTTACTACAGTTGAACAGGCGATATTGTTTTGCCCCGGGCTTCTCCGGTTTATCAGGCAGTTTGTCACCGGCAGGATCGGAACCCTGAATTGACTTCCCGCGGGACCCTCATACAACATAATTCTCCGTTGCCGTGAACTAACGGGGAGAGAGGGGAGAGAAAGTAACAATTGTAGGCTGTTGAGATTTAAGGCGGGGTGGGGAAACAAAAGGGAAGAACGGAAAAGTTATTCTCGAGACCACCATCGTCTGAAACATCTGTTATCATCCCGTCCGTCGACTAGAAGATCTCTTTCGGAAAAGAGGGTGGCTCGTCGTTACTTCCAAGGGCGCTATGGACCGCAAATAGAATCGTAACAGAATTGATATCTATTAAGTATTGATCGAGCATCTATGTCTATATTTAGGTATCTAAAGTAACCCATCATTTGAACCTTGTTAAGAAAACCATCCCGCCTCGGCCGATGACTTGCCTAAAATCCGTCTCGAGTGGAAATCGACTGCTATCACCACCTCAAGAGAACCTGAACCCAAGTCTTGAGAACAGAAAGGCACTGCAATATAGGGAAAACATTAATCAGGAACTGGACTGAACTGAACACAACGTGCACTCAATAACTCGAGGTCTCTTGTAGGTGAAGTCGCTAACTAACACAAACGCAACAATCTCCCCGTGAAGCTCTCACTTTCTCTTTCACCAAGGCACAGCCCAAGTCAACAGAAAATCCCACACAAAAGTACACGCACGAGAGAGAGAGGAGAGAGGCAAGAAACAGCAAGAATAGAACCGCCAAAACAACAATTGATTCATTTCAATCCTCCCAGAAAACAAAGATAGAAGAGTCCAATGAATTTCCCAATTCCCAAGTTTCGTATCCTTCTAAAGGCCAAGTAGCTAACCATACCACTAATTGTATACTCAAACGGATTTTGTGTACCATGCTTGTAACTCCTGCAAAACCAAATAGCTTCCAATAAAATCAAAGAACAATGACCCGATAGAAACAATACGCCATGAGGAAAAGAACGACACAACTCCCCAGCGGCCGGTCGGAGACAGCAGGGAAAACGAATATGGATAAGAACACAAGGAAAGATGGAATAACAAGAACGCCAGGCCAAGCCAGGAAAGACATAACCCCCAATAATCCAGAACCATTCCCGATTAAGCCAACCCATGCGTAAAGAAAACGAAAGACTCATGAGGAAAAAAAGGAAAAAAAGAACAATATTAACTCCCGTTGATGCCACTTTTACCCGCTCCATGTCATCGTCATGTCGTCAGCTCCTGCTTCTGTTATGCGAGAAAGGTACCCCAAAGTCAACAATGGCCTCTCAACGAGGATGAGTGAAGAGGAAAGAGACGCGGAACTCGAAATGACAAGTTAGAAGGTCTGGGCACCGACAATAGGATGACGAGGTAAAGACGACGAGTGCCTAATGATGCCCCAAGAGACAGAAAACCAAGAGAGAAATGGGGGCTTTCCCTAAACGATTGCAGAAACGCAATGAGTGAAAACCGAACACCAAACGCAAAAGTTGAGAGTGAAGAAAGTCGGTCGCCAGGGTAGGGGTCAATCTGCAACCCAAGAGCAGAAGGAGTTACCCGAAATAGGACGAATGCCAGGTATGTAGCGTAGCGTACGTAGGTTTGTGTAAAAATACAACGAATCGAACTGAGAACACGATCGTCTAGTGCAGTTCTTCCAGACGACCACGGAAGTATCCACATCGTAGGAAACATTTCACTTAGAGCGCGACCCGTGCTTCGAGAAAATCAGCCTGCTGTTCTGATCCTAGCCATGGATAGCCGTGGCGGCGTGTGTCTGGGCACTGAAGGGAAATCGGTTATGGCGCTGGGTGTGGTGATGTGAAGCCAGGCTGACCGGGGACGTACCGGCTCTAGGTGAGAGGCTAGAAATGGGAGACCCAGCGTGGAGGGACGGGCTCAAGAAGCCGTCACTTCCTGATGAGAAGTCCGATCGAGGTGACGAGGATAAGGTGAGAACGGCGGTGTTAGTGTGGTTGGCGTCTCGTAGCCCCGCTCGACGTTCTGGGGTGGCAGAGATGTGATGGTAGTGCTTGCTGGCATCGGCACCGCCGTCCAACCTTCCTGCGGATGTCTGGGGTGCTTTAGGTTGAGAAGCTGTCTGTGCTTGCTTCGAACCATACTGTTGACCACGAATATTGAACCAGGTTAGTTAATTCGCTCCCGACGTAATCCTTCATTGGACCATACTGAAAGGTCACGACGACCAATTTGGCCTCGAAGTCGACGCAGCTATCCGGCCGGCGGGGGGTGTACGTACAAAGCAGAACCTGTTGACGATCTCATCATAGGTATAATCTTTCTTTTTGGGCGAGTCGTGGTTTTCGGAATGAAGGAGGGGTGGAGGCTTGGTCGAGAGTGTTGAGGGAACAGCCGGCTGGTTGACTAGCTTCCTGGAATCCTTGGTCTTGGCGGACTGCTTTGCTTCGTTCAGAGAGGCATTGAAGTCATAGCGTCTTCCAAAGGCATTGCTGCTGCGAGAGCCTGAGCTGCTGTCCTGGAAATCAGAGCTCGACTTCTTGAGCCGGATCGGACCGTGATCATCAAGAAACTCGTCCCTCGACTTATCAAGCGTGCGCCTGGCTTGGTCGATGAGATGGGTAGAGAGTCCAACTGGCATCGACTTCGGGCGGGGTTGTTGGGTGTTGGCGTCGGGTCGGCGGCTGCTGCGCGGCAACTCGCCAGCGGATCGGGTACCCGCACCCAGGAATCCTCGCTTGCCGTTCTGGGGCAAGTACTTCTTGTGGAAGTCGACCTGGAAATTGGCACCGTTGTTATTGTCCCAGAACTCTTGGCCGTTGACGTTGTAGCGGATGCAGAGGTAGAGCGTCTTCGTCTCGAGGTTAGCCATATCCGCCAAGCGGATACTGAAGGTCCACCGATCGTGACCGGTAGAATGGATCGCGCCACTATATTCGGCAGACACTTCCGACGTCGTCTTCCAGTAGTCAAGGGTGAATCGGCAGATCACGCTCTTGTAGAAGGCTAGGTTGGCCACAGAGACGGAACCGTGAAGTGAACGGCAGTCCTTGGACAGCCAGAGACGCTCAACACGGGCCGGAAGCGCGTTGCGGGCCAAGTCATCGGTGGGAAAGTTCGAGGTGATAATCTCCCACTCAAAGGGCGGGGATCGCGGCTGGCGCGGGTGTTCGTCATCGGAAGGGGGAAAAGGATACTCCGCATCACTATCGAGGTGGTCGATGGGGCTCGACCCGGCACTGACAGCGAGAGGTCTGTCTACCTGGAGGAAGTGACGAACGTGCTCAAGGTGAGCATCAAAGTGAACCGCTTTCGAGAAGGTTGGGGTGCCGGGCATGCTAGATGGCCGGCGGCGGGAAGGCGGGCGCAGAGCCGGACGAACAAGCTCGCCAGACTTTTTGCGTACCATAGGAGGCTTAGCCCGCTTCTCGTCTTCTGAATCCTCTTCAGAGGGTGTTAATGAGCCACTCGAATGGATGGCACTGCACTCTATGCCCTGCAACGCTTGCGAGGTTCTCCGCGAGCCAAGGGCATCTAAAGCGCCAGTACTATAGCTGTGGTGCATACCTTCAACAAACGTGACCGGCTGCGAGAGAAGCTCTGTAACTGTCGGAGTAACCGGAGACGGTTCATCGACTGGCGAGCTCTCCCTTCGAAGCGGAATACTGTTGACGGCATCCTTCAGAGCCTTGAGGTTTGTGAGCTTCCTCCCACGCATTTCGAGACCCTCATCGTCGCTACCGGATAGAGAGTCTGGAGGCGAGATGACGGCACCTGAGGGCATACCCCGCGGGCCGGTCACAGGTGGGGGAGATTGCCGAATGCTCCCAATACCCTTCGCCAAGGACTTTAAATCCTCCGAGGTCCCTAGGGGCGTAGGGTTATTGGGACTACCATTTGCATGGCCTGATAGTCCCAAAGCCGATGGCGTCCTACGGTGCTTTGTTAGATACGAGGAGGACCGCGGAAGCGCAGTGCCGAGCGTGGGCTCGGAATGTCTGCGGGTAGCATTGGGCGACCCGTGCGGGGGAGAAGAAGCAGCCGACTTGGAAGGCGGAATGTAAGGCATTCCCAAGACCGGGTGCCTGTTGTTGGGGGGGAAGACTGTCGGCCTTATAGGTTCGAAGAGATAGGAAGGGTTCAGGAAGAGTTTTTCAGAAACCTTCGGCGAAGGGAGTCGGTAAGGTCGAATGGATCGTAGGCCTCAACGATCCAATTGCATCAAGAATGGACTGGCCGGCGCGAGATTCGCTGGCTCTCGAGATTCTGCATTCGCGAATCTTAGTACCTGAAACTGAACGATGTGACCGAATGGTCACCAGCATTGTCCAAAAGAAAGAATGCCTGGGCAGGGATTGTTTCCGGGAAGAAAAGCGCAAAAAAGAGGGCAATTAGGGAATCGAAGGTTGGAATGTTGGGTCAACGAGGAAATATCGATAACGTATGTGTGGGGTGAGGGTGTTCTTCTGGCGAGGGCGAGGGCGGACGTGGGCTCAATTTTCTTCCACTTACACGGCACGAAAAGAGAGAAAAAGAGGCGAAAGAGAATATTACGAAGGAAGAAACGATCTGTCGAGGCGATATTCCAGCAACTCGGACGGATGGTTTCTTTTCGGGAGGAAGGTGGGGAGTGATTAGTGAAGAAAGCGACGGCGAGTCGGATCGTGACGTTGTTGTGAGGAGGGATCGTTTGGTCGTTGAGGAAGGCGCGAAGGTGGGATGGTTCCTTCCTTGTCGTGGGTGGGCGGGCAAGTCCAAGAAATATATTTCTAGGATCTCTGGCCGAGATTCGTGTGTCCGTTTCTCTTTGTAAGAGAGAGATTAGTTTGCCCCAGGTTCGTCGAGGAATTGGATGAGGTTTAAGATCGGATCTATTGAAAGAACCGGCTGGAGGAAAAGAAGCCCTCTAAATGGAAAGGGTGGGTGGTTGACTTCGATATAAAAGCCTTGCCACAGCTACGACTTTGTTGGACTGCACTTGACCGGAGATGGAAAGGTAAGTGGTGATGTAATCGGTACTCCGTACCATCAACAAGTCACTTCAAGGTGGGATGGTTTTGTTT